>JAQMRL010000041.1:1402500-1558703 GCA_035578175.1 Catonia carolina
TTTTTGTGTTCGTGGTATGCCAAGCATATTCGTATAGAATGTGTTGCTACAATGACGAAGTTAAATCCCTGCATATAAATAGACTACTGTGGTTACTTTATTACCAAGTCATATTTTTATCAGTACCAATAAATTTATATTTATTTGTATTTTTTGTTTAAAATACCACAGTAACTTGATTTAAGCGAAGTTTATTTTATACACGTAATTTAAACATTTTACCTGTTTTTATCTTATGTATTATAAATACAAAAGCCCTCACTGACACACTCATTGTAATTATCTGAACTCCCGATCACTTAGAGAGCTGAAATTTTGTACTTAATTTTTATTTTAACTCTTCTTCTCCTTCTTCGTCACTTCAAGGATTAGGCACGTCTGCCCGTTCCGGAAACCATCTTCTTCTCGGACGTCCCACACTTCTTTTTCCCTTGGGTCTGTAGTACTGTAATAGATGGTAATAGGAGACACGTATATAAACAAACAATTGTAAACATGCAAACTTACACACAACTAAAAATACACACGTAAACACACACGTACACGCATACCCTTCACACACTCGACATAAACAAGACATGTCAACATTTGTTATTTTTACACCCCAACATAAACAAATACGTCAGATGATTTACCAACTCCAGATGTGAGTGATAAAAAAAAAAAGAAAAAAGAAAATTTAAATTTAAATTAAAATTTAAGAAAAGGATTGTTGAAGTTTCATTCTGTTTTAAAACTTTTATGAGGAGAGACGTTTTACAATTTTTAAGAAAAGGAACCAACAATATAGAATTATTTTAATCAAGAAGTATTTTAATCAAGGATTTTAATTATTTTAAAGTGTTATTAAGAAATTTTAAAAACTTTTAATTATTATTTTAAAATGTGTGTTAGATCTTGTTTTTGACGAGAATCAAATAAATGTATTTATTTGTTGTCTTACAAATATTGATTATAAAAAATTTACCACTGGACATCGATTACAAAATGGTGCATCGACCGGGAAATTAACGAAAACTTAACAAGAAATTAATAACAAGAGGAACTTAATAAAGGAAATTAATAAGAGGAAATTAACAAGAGAAATACAAGACGTCATAGAGAGCAAACAGACAGAAACCAACTTCAAAAACAATTCTTCAACAATTTAGGCAAAATTTATAAAATACTCACATCTGAAAAGGTATATACACGTCAACCGGTAAGTCATCTGTTAAATACACATAATTAATCAACATAAACATGGATGGGCAAATAGCACGAATTATTGACCCTACTAGACTAGAAAACAACCTTAACTTTCAACTTAGGATACGAAAAAGCACAACAACCGGAAATGTCAGACAAAGACGACAACGATTACAAAAACTGATAGATAACGGACGACAAATTGACATTAATACAATACGTAGATTTGATCTTGACAAACAACTAACAGAGTGTCAAAATTATTTAGTAAAGTTAAGAAACACAGAAAATTTAAATGATTTAGAAACATATAATGCTGAAATTTTTGACGACCGCCTTAACAAACTTTTGATGTTTGTATTAACAAATAAACCTGATAAAGCCGTAGGTTTTCAAAATTTATGAGAGGAACTTGATAATTGGAAGGCCAATGAGTTACGTAATATCGAAGTTAGACCCAATTTCGAACAACATTTAAATAACAATCCATTACCTAATCAAAGACAAGGGATCATTAATTATGATCAAATTAACCTTATACATCATCCAGTAATACAAAGTCCCGTTTTTAGGAATGATGTTCCTGGCATTTTAATACCAAATGCAATAGGTAACAATAATCCCGTGTGTTTCCAACGCGAATTGAACTTTAATTGGACAAAAATTGCAAATCCAATAGAAAACGAATTAAAACAATTAACTATTACTGATGGACGTGACATTGACACGTTAGTACGAAATATCAAAATTATTAAACAGATACAGAAACGTTATGCAGTTGATTTACCCTTGGTGTTGTTAACTCCGTTTATGACCGGTTTCACAAAACAAATTTTTGAAAATTCTATTAGAAATAATCATAATTTCGATCAATTTCATAGAGATTTAGTAAATAAATTAATCACACCAAAAATGAAAGAAATATTAAAATTAAAATTATTATACCGAAACCAGTCACAAACGGAAACCCTTGCGGAATACATGAGAGAAATTTTAGAAAATCATGATGTATTAAGACTAGATTTAACGGAAGGTGAGTTAATTAACGTGATTTTGACAGGTTTAAATGAAATATATGCCACACACATAGGCATAATTGGTAAACCCAATAACTTACAGGATTTTAATAAACTGGATGCTTATGTTTACGAAAGAGTTTATGCCAGAACTCTTAATGATCTTGGTTTATCAAGTGTAAATGTTTCAGACACCCCAAACACAACAAATATCACGATGCCTATTCAAAGTAAACAAAATATCTTCAAAGAAACAAAATTTAACAACAACAGATCACAAACATCACTCACAACACTGAAGTGTTTTTATTGTAATAAATTAGGACACATTAAAAGAAACTGTAAACTTTGGCAACAAAAGGCGAATTACCGTAATTCAAAAAACTAAATTTATACAAATACGAACAACATAAACATATGGTACGTATTTGTGAAAGTAATGTAAATAAATATGTAAAAATAAATAAACAAAAATCAAGCAGTAATTATGCGTTAAAAGCTTTAACGATAAAAATTAAAAATGATATCTTTAATGCTCTTATTGATTGTGGTTCAACCCATAATATTATTAGTCAAAAAATGTATAAAAATTTAAAAAATAATAATGCAATTATAAATGAGGAAAATTTTAATGCTATTTGTCTTACAGCTGACAGGTTCCCGTTAGAAATAAACAAACAAGTTTGGATTAAAATTAAATTAAAAAATATATCGTGGAAAACAAATTTTAAGGTTTTAAACAAAGTACAGCATAATATAATATTAGGTATACATTTTTTACAAACAACGCATGCTATATTCGATGCAACGAAATCAATGATAACCTTTGATTGGTTGAAAAATCAAAAATTCTATTTAACGGATATAAATCCAGATCAAATAAATAACATCGAGCAATCTGATTATATTAAAAGTAAAATTATTAATCTATGCAAAGAATTTCCAGATGTACTCACTACTAAACTAGGATGTACAGATGTCTTAACATATGACATTAAACTCAAAAATACTGAAATAATAAAATCTAAACCATATCCGTTAAATCCAATAAAAACACTTCAGATGAAGCATCAGATAGATAAATTGTTAAAAGACAAAGTAATAAGAGAGAGTGTTTCACCTTATTCGTCCCCAGCGTTTTTAATTCCAAAACCCAATGGTACGAGTCGTTTGGTCATGGACTATCGCTCGGTTAATTTAGTAATTGACTCAGAGGCACAACCTTTACCTAATATAAATCATGCCTTTCAATGGTTTTCAGGTGCACGATGGTTTAGCACACTAGATTTAGCCCAAGCATACCATCAAATACCATTGACATCCAAATCTCGCCAAATCACCGCATTTTGTACTCCGGATGGTTTATACGAGTACGAAAGATTACCTTTCGGTTTATCGACTGGAGCGCAAGTACTGACACGTCTCATGAACACAATATTTAAAGACGTTAAGTATAAATTTGTATTCAATTATATGGATGACATATTGATATATTCTAAAAGTTTTCCGGAACATTTAAAACACATTAGAGTAGTACTGTCGATTTTACGAAAGGCAAACATTACTGTAAATCCCGATAAAGTCACGTTCGCAGTAAACGAGATACCATTTCTTGGACACACATTATCCTATAAAGGAGTCTCTATAGATTCAACTAGGACACAGAAAATATTGGAGTATCCTGAACCCAAGTCAGTGAAACAGGTACATCGGTACTGTGGTATGATTAACTATTTTTCTAAATTTATTAAAAATTACGCTGATAGAATAGAACCCCTAAATAAATTACGTCGTAAAAATACTCAATTTTTCTGGGGAGAATCACAGAAAATAGCGTTTGAAGATCTTAAACAGGCAATTGCCAATCCTCCAGTACTGGCAATACCAGACTTCTCCAAAACTTTTATCTTACAAACAGATGCGTCGGATACAGGTCTAGGAGCTGTACTACTTCAGGAACAAGAAGGGTCTAGACGACCCATAGCGTACGCTTCTAAGACGTTAACGGCGGCCGAAAGGAAGTTTTCTGCGTATGAAAGGGAGTGTCTTGCAGTTGTTTTTGCGACAGATCATTTTCGAACCTACCTGGCACATCGCGAATTCCTCTTAGAAACCGACAATCAAGCATTAGCCTGGCTTCTTTCCCGACCTAAACAGTTAGGCAGATTCGCTAGGTGGCTACTCCGATTGTCTGTTTTTAAATTCAAAATTAATCACATCCGCGGTTCCGATAATAATGTTGCTGATGCGTTATCGAGGATGTATAGTTCTACTAGTGACGATACCGCAAAGGATATATCTTATATCAACGCCCTCTTGTCGCAGTTTTCTCTATCTTTTACAGACATACAGAAACATCAAGAACAGGATACCTTTATCCTACAACAGAAAAGAAAGATGAATAACAAATTTTGTTTATCAAAAGGAGTGCTATGTCTAAAGGACAGAAACAACAATCCTGTTAAAATAGTTCTCCCCAATTCCTTAAAAGATTTAGTGTTTAAATATTTTCATCATTCTACAATAGGCGGACACTTAGGTGTAGCTAAAACGATTCACAAAATAACGCGACATTTTTACTGGCAAGATATATATAAAGAAGTTCCTTTAAAGGTGAATGCTTGTACAACTTGTCGGCGAAGCAAACCTGGAATGAATTACAAATGGGGGAATCTCAGTTCCAGAGTTCCAACAACACCATTTGATACACTGTTTATTGATACGGTAGGCAGCCTACCAAAAACCAACCAAGGGTATAAATATATACTAGTTGTGGTAGACAGCTTTTCAAAATTTACATGGTTAGCTCCATTGAAGAATACAAATACGTCTTCAATTATAGAAGAATTAAAACGTATTTTTCAAAATTATTCCATTCCACGACTAATCGTCACAGATAACGCCAAAACATTTAAGTCGGCACTTTTTAAAAACTTTTGTTTCAACCTGGGCATTAAAAGGACTACACTCTCCCCTTATCACCCGCAACCATCTCACGCCGAACGATTAAACAGAAATCTTAGGTCTATTCTTATTGCGTACCACGCAACGGCACAAACGACCTGGGATAAATCCCTCTTTTGGTTTCAATTAGCTTTTAATATGGCACAACATACGACCCACGGTGTATGTCCATTTGACATATTGCATAATTTTCCAGCTCAAACGCCCTTGGATAGAGCGTGGAATATCCAAGACATCCTTCATCGGAATCCCGTACGTTCGAGCAACGTGATGAGTACAATTAGACGACAACTAATTAAGTCTCATCATGATATGGCACGTAGATACAATGCTACACGTCATCCAAATCCGTTTTCGGTGGGAGATAAAGTTTTGCTTAAAACTCACCCCGTAAGTTCGAAACGGAAAAATATTTGTGCAAAAATGGCATACCGATGGTCGGAACCATTTTATATCATCGGTTTCTCCACACCAGTTACAGCCTTGCTCCGTAAGACTGTTGGGGGAGAAATAACCAAAGAACACATATCTAATCTTAAAAAAGTTACATAATTTACTAAGATTGGCAATATTATTAGGTTAAGTGCGTCACGACCCTCGAGCTTGGGATGATTGTACTAAATGTGTATCTGATGTTTACTTGATGTGTGGATGTGTTGTAAAAGGGGCCCCGAATGAACGAACTTTACCGTCTCAGGCCGACAACTGCTGCGTACTCACCTTCTTTTTTTAACATTTAAGCACCCACCCCTCATCCTTTTTTGCTTATGCATACTCCCCGGGGGGGGGGGAGATTGTAATAGATGGTAATAGGAGACACGTATATAAACAAACAATTGTAAACATGCAAACTTACACACAACTAAAAATACACACGTAAACACACACGTACACGCATACCCTTCACACACTCGACATAAACAAGACATGTCAACATTTGTTATTTTTACACCCCAACATAAACAAATACGTCAGATGATTTACCAACTCCAGATGTGAGTGATAAAAAAAAAAAGAAAAAAGAAAATTTAAATTTAAATTAAAATTTAAGAAAAGGATTGTTGAAGTTTCATTCTGTTTTAAAACTTTTATGAGGAGAGACGTTTTACAATTTTTAAGAAAAGGAACCAACAATATAGAATTATTTTAATCAAGAAGTATTTTAATCAAGGATTTTAATTATTTTAAAGTGTTATTAAGAAATTTTAAAAACTTTTAATTATTATTTTAAAATGTGTGTTAGATCTTGTTTTTGACGAGAATCAAATAAATGTATTTATTTGTTGTCTTACAAATATTGATTATAAAAAATTTACCACTGGACATCGATTACAGTACCTAGCCAAGCGAGGAAACCGCTGATCCCCCATGCGCTCCAAATGAATGCACCAATTACTCCTGTAGGCTCTCATCTTATCTTCCAAGCTGTATATACCTAACTCCTGTCGTATATCCTCACTTCTCAACCTATCCTCTAATGTGCATCCCTTTGTAGCCCTGAGAAATCTCATCTCCGCAGCTCTCAAACTACTCTGTTGTCGCCTAGTAAGCGCCCAGGTCTCACACCCATACAACACCACTGGAACTGCCATTGTCTTATAGAACTTCAGTCTTGTTTCCTTCCTTGTCTTATTCTTTAAAGTTCTGTGGATTGTCCCACAAATATGCTTAAATTTGTTTACTTTATTCTCCACATCAAAACTACCTATGGGAGAAACCTCGTACCCCAAATAATTAAAGGAAGAAACTTGTTCCAGAATGCTCCCATTCAGCTCTATCTTTGATCTCACTAGGTCTTTCCCAATGAAGGCCATAACTTTAGATTTTCGACCAGAAATCTTCAAATTATAATCTTTGCACACAGAGTGCAACCGATAAATACCTCTTTGTAGCATGTCCTCTGACTCCTGAATCATGACAACATCATCTGCATAAGCTATTACATTGATTCTCACACTTTCATCGAGCTGTATCCCCAAGTCAAATTCTTGTTTCCATTTGTTGATGGCGTCGTCCAGATAAATATTAAAAAGCGTTGGAGATATACAGCATCCCTGTCTTACTCCTTTATTTGTTTCAATGTCTTCTGTCAGTTGTCGTCCAGCTGAGATATTAACCTTGGTGGCCAGGTATAAACTCTTAATGGCCCTTATAAGCTGTAATGGATACCCTCTTTCCAACAACACGCTCCATAATTTCCCCCTGACCAGACTATCAAATGCCTTCTCGAAATCTATGAAGGCGACATGTGTTTCTAGATTATACTCCCTTCTTTTCTCTAATATCTGTTCCAGTGTAAAAATGGCATCCGTTGTTGATCTGCCCTTTCTAAACCCCATCTGCTCCTCGCCCATCAGATGATCTGCTATAAGTTTCAACCTGTTGTTAATTATGCGGGAGTATATTTTATATGCGCTATCCAGTAGGCTGATTCCTCTGTAATTTTCGCAGTTCTCTCTATTTCCTTTCTTAAAGATTGGAATTATTTTTGCCTTCTGCCAGTCAGATGGTATTGTGCCTTCCTTCCAACATCTATTAAAAAGATGTAGTAATCTCAAATGTAACATCATACCTCCATACTTCCAGCACTCAACATTGATACCATCCATTCCTGGGGCCTTTCTGTTCTTTAAAGCTTGCACTGCTTCTATAATTTCTTCCACAGTTAAGTCATCTAGACCTCTAGTGTCATAATCCAAACTCATCTCCGGTTGCGAATCCTCTTCATACCATAGCTTTTTATAGTGTTTACTCCAGGCTTCTCTCCCAATGACATTCAATTTTGCATTATCTCTTTGGTCCTTGCAAAGGTCTTTCAGAACTTTATAGGAAAACACCTGCCTACCATGTACATCATCCTCTATCCCGGCTATAAACCTGTCCCATGAGTCCCTCTGGCTTTTCCTCACTAGACTTTTAGCAATATTTCTTTTCACTCTGTACTTTTCTTTATTTTCCGCAGTGGGGTTATTAACAAAAGTTCTGTAAGCATTATTTTTATCTCTTACTCCTCTCTCTATTTCGTCTGTCCATATTTTAATTCCTTTCTTCCTCCTGTACTTTTTCTTTTTACCAAGAACTTCAATAGAGATTTCATCAACCGCATCTCTCAAATTAGCCCATTCTGCATCTATTTCAGGCCTCGTCGCTCTACCCATTAGTTCTTCATTCATCCTCCACTGAAACAATTGTCTGACACTCTCCTCCTGCAACAGATGAACTTTATAAACATCCTCCCCCTCTTCTCTAACCTTATGGGGCTTCCTCCATCTGGTGTACATGTCTATCTTGGTAATTAATAGGTAATGGTCTGATCCTATATCAGCCGCCCGATGTACTCTCACATCCACCAGTCTTCCTGCCAGATTCTTACTTGTCAAACAGTAATCTATCAACGACCTACAACCTCTTGCTGCCCATGTGTACTTGTGAATGTCTTTCTTTCTAAAGAAAGTGTTCTCTATTTTTAATTCATTAAAGCAAGCAAAATCTCTCAGCAACTGTCCATTGCCGTTAATCGTCCGTTCTCCAAAAGTACCCACACAGTTTGGGATAGGGATGTTGCCAACTCTTGCATTCAGGTCTCCTGAAATAATAATTTGGTCAGTCTGGGCATATCTGTCCACCAGTCTCTGAAGGACTCTATAGAAAACTTCTGACTCTTCCTTTTTACCTTCTTCCGGAGCATACACAGCTATTAGGGTAATGTTTCCTCCTATGTGTCCCAGCCTAATTGCAATAATCCTGTCCGATATGTATTCATAGTTCTTAATTCTGTTCTCCAGTCTTTTGGAAATGAATATTGCTGTTCCTTTGCTAGCTCTTTCCCTCCGTTTGACACCACTATAAAACATCAGATAGTCGCCGACATACTTATTTCCTTGTAATTTCTTTTTAGTTTCCGATATGAAAGCCACATCCACCTTTTTTTCCTTTAAAACATGTGCCAGCTCCTGTTCCTTATTCGTTATTGCCCTCACATTCCATGTTCCTATTATTAATTGTTCCGCTATCCATTTACTCTTTTGATTCGTATCCAATAATTTATCCTTATTTCCTGTCCGGCTTTCCTTATGGTTTCTGTCAGTTTTTTTAAATGTCCCCTGGCCGCGTTACGGGCGCTGCGCAAGGCAAGTCCAGTAGTGGGGCTGCCACTTTAGAGCCTCTGGACCGGCCCTGGGTTTACATTCAGAGACCCACCTCCTAGGTTCTTCCGCCCTCTCCGCCGTTGGAAATTTCTTCCTCATCCGCCGTAGAGACCGTTGACCGGTTTTCACCTGTAACCCCAGGCAGGGACCCTTACTGAGTACTACCATCCGGGTCAGATGGACTCAGGTTTTTTATAACGAGGTTGGTACTCCTCCGGCTCCTCCTTTCCCACCACTTGCAAGATGGGACCCCGGGCTGGCCACCGGCAGTGTTATATAACACCGTTGGCGGAGTTTTTATTTTAACTAATTAACTAAATCGTTTGAAGCTTGATAGCTTTCGCCTAAAAAGTAAAAAAGTGTTAACTAATAACAATCATTTTCTTGTTTTCAAACAATTTTTACAACTTTAGCAGACATGCCACCTACCACATCAGTAGGGGATTTTGTACAGCCCACACAAGTTAAATTATCCCCCTGATCCAAAGAGATATTGGTGGATTTCTGAAAAACGTTAGGAAAACTTTCTGTATACAAAATTTAAATGTCCATTTTCATAACACACAGAAACGATTATTATGACTAACTAGTCTAGTCAAAAGTACTTTGGAGAGTACTTTGTATGTCACGGGTAAAAGGGAAAGTCCGTGGTACTTGTTCACATCCGTTTTATCTCCTTTTTATGTAGTGGCGGTAGCAGTGCTATTTTCCATTCACACTGCACAGGGAATCTTCTCAGTTCCCTAAATCTTTTCCATTTCTTTCTTATTTTCTTGGATGTTACTTTTCCACCATTGTTCATCATTTCTGCAATGATTCAGTCTTCTCCGGTAGCTTTGTTGTTTTCCAGTTCTGCGACTATTTTCCAAAGTTCACTTGAATTTGGTGGAGATGAATTTTTATTAATTCACCTTGAATATTTTCTTGGCCATTTATTTTCGGATTCTTCACAGTTTTCAGCAATTTTTCAAAATATTCAACTAGTATATGATCTTGCAATTTTTAATTTGCAATAAAAATAATACGATTGTAATACCGGAGCTTAGGTTCGCTCGGGGTCTGGGTACAATAAATAATAAACAAACTTTTAAAATTAATTATTTATTCATATAATTAATAGTTACAATCAGTGATTAAACTTAAACTACTTACATATAACTTACAGTAATCCCTCGGTATCCGCGGGGGTTACGTTCCAGAGGGTTACCGCGGTTCGTAAAACCGTGGATAATGATGCTTTATATGAACGAAAAGATGGAGGTTAGGTTCTGAAGGAAAAGTCCTGTAGTCGTTTAAAGTGTTTAATAGTTTTATGAACATTTTATCACTATTATAATCTATGATTATTTATAAATACAGTACTGTACGCATACAAAATTTAAGTTGCTGCTAAAATAGTTAGTTATGGCTGTTTGCTTCTTTTTCTTTTCAAACTCCTTGTGGACTTCTTCGTATGGCATCATCAGCTCCTGGAGTCCTTTTTGAATTGAAGGGCCCTTTCCGTGATGGGATTCTTCTCCAACATGTGATAAGCGAGCTGCGTTGCCATGCTGATGATCTCGTTGATGGTGTGTGAAGAAATGCTTAGCTTCGTTTCAGGATCGTCATACAAACAAAGTACGTACGTACGTACGAAGAAGTAGGCTGACACATGGAGGAAAACGTACGGAGAATTTACAGTATGGCGCCTGGGCGTACGTATAGCGGTTGGGGTAGAGGTTATACTGGCGGGGCCCGGTACTCGGTGACAAGCACACTACGTACTGGCCGTTCCCAAGTTTTGTGCAGCTGAGAGGTATGCATTACATCACTACCACTGTGAGAGATTGTGTTAGTAGTAGTAACGTTTTACTTGTATTATGTTTGTAGTAGTCAAGGGTACTATCCAAACTACATATATTTGTGTCGCCGTCTACTGCGATAGTCAAACAACACCCACGTACAATGTATGTATGTCACCGCACTATAGGCAGCCTACTGCCTAGCGAATAGCAATGAAATGATTAGTACAATGTTATGACGTAGCAGCAGTCTGGTTCTTCGTCTGTCTTCTTCATCCCGCAGCTGCACAAAGCTTAGATTCATACAGTACAGTACGTGGAAATGTAGCTTAGCTCATGGCGGCCGTCACCAAACTAGTGTGTGACTCGGCATGATACGAACGCCAAAACATTTATTTAAACACGTATGGTGACATATGTTTTCGGAATTGTACGACTTCTCCACCTCCCACCAAGTACGGTGTACACAAGGTGAGATTACGTACGTATTTTAAGGTTTTAGGCCCACGGACAAAGTCCGCGGATAACCGAAACCCGTGGATACCAAGGGTTTACTGTACAATTAGATTACATTAATGAAATAAATTAGGTTACAAAACATGGCTATAATAAAGACACTGTGTTTTATGAACCAAAACAATTGATTTATCAGTCATAACCACTTGCTACACCCCCCCCCCTCCTTACATGCACTATTAACGTAACTCAAAACACAATTTCCAAACGGCCCATCAACACTCCATTAACAAATTTCTGTAACTGACTGAAAAACTGATAAAAGTGCTAACTGTTTTTAAACCTATGTTATATTAGGTTCTGAAACAAACAAGATCTTTCTAATAATTATCCGCTATTCTGGAACATTGTAGAAGGAATAAAAATTCATAAATCCATACGTTTTTACTAGTTTCGATTTTCTTAAAACTGCTGATCAAAACAACTCATTCGTCGTAATTCACTATCCTTGTTCTACTACCCTTCAAAGAATACGAAATTTCTTACAATGAGCAATTTATTCTCTCAACCAATTCTAGGATATCGTACAATGTTACAGTATATTCAGGTAATAATTATGTACATATTTGTTTATTTATTTATTTACAACAATATAAATAAATGCTAACAGAACTTATCCATATAAGTCTTATTGACATAACACATTTATATAATATGTACAAAACAATCTTAGCTTATTACTATTTTATTTACATAACAGACATGCTAATACACTTTTTGTCTCTTATGCTCATAAAATAAAAATAATGTTTCAATAAATTACTTACTATAATAACAATTAATGAGAAAAAAAATTCCCACGATAAAATAGTTCAGCAAAACTTGATCAAAAAATAATATTATTTATTATCTATCTTCTATCTATAGGCCTATATATAAAATTCGATGTGTGTGTGTGTGTGTGTTCCCCTTTATCTCCTAAATTACTGAACCAATTTTAATGCAGTTATAAAAGTGAAATTCCGTGTTTCTTTAATTTGTTTTAATTTTCTTTTAATTGGTGAGTGATCAATAGCTTTGATATTTTATTTTGTACATTGGAGTATACAGACGATCTAGCAGCTACACAATTTCTGCTACACATTTTTAAAAGAAGTGATTACACCATTTTACGCGTGCAAAGCCGCGACGGAGCATGCTAGTTAAATTATAAAAAGGAGCAGGAAAAAGAAACAGTAGAAGAAAGAAAGAAAAAAAATGTGAGTTTGCTGTGTGAAATATAACATTTATTGGTTGGTGAGCGCCTGATAACATTTTGATTAGAACTGTTCGTAATTATTAAAAAAAGGATCGAGTTCCAGATTAAATTTATTGAAAAGGATAAAAAGGTTTCGTATTAAGAAACCATTACTGTATTCTGTATTGCACACTGTTCATTCACTCTAAGCAAATAAAACAGATTAAAAGTCCTGGATCTGATTAAAGTTACATAATAAAAGATATTTTTAACAATATCCTCTAGGTCAACCTTATTATTTAATATTTTATTTAAAATTGCATACACATCACATATCGTCTGACTTCAAGGCACTATTTACATATTAACTTATAAGTTCTTAAAGCTGGACATGTCCCGTACTTCCTCGGGAGTTACCTGGAAGCAATAACAGAAAATACAGAAGAAAATTATTATACGCGTAGATAATGGCTTTTCTTACATATATTTGAAACTCATCCAATACACAGAATACATTTATGCAAATGTTATTCATAGGACTTCATTAATGAATCCACTGAAGCAGAAACAATAGAGATTTGAAAGAATTTCCAGAAATAACATAATTGTGTTGACCTCGATAGTAGATTTTCAATAGAAAATCTGATAAAAGGTAGCGATAAATGATGTATTGCGTGACCCTGTTGCAATTTAAAATTTTAATGTTGTTTTCAATATTGTGAACCTAAAATGAAGGCCGAAACTTACAAACCTTTTAAAGTATATTCCATGTACCGTAAATAAGCCGAGTGGAAAAAAGTTAGAAGGGATACTTCATTTACATATGGTATGTTTATTTATTTAAATAGAGTTTTATTTTGAACAAATTGTAATGGTACAAACGCATGTAAAAGGGATTGTATGTACTGAGTAATCGTCACCGTAAAAGGAATTATTAACGTTGCTGGGATCCAACGGACTTCAACTAACCGTGAGATATATTTATGTATATTTTAAAGGATATCTTAATTTGATGCGCTCGGCGTAACTCTGAATAAACATAAATGTTCTCTGCAAGTTTATCTCTCATAATATCATTTCATAGAATACTTAGGTATTTTAGATTATTAATTCTACATTCGTTAGGATACTGAAAATTTGTTTCGAACTAAAAATTCACCTGAACTGGTTAAGAAATTTTAAATTTTATTATAAAGTCTGAAATTTCGTCACTTTTGATTCTTAGGTTATCAATAGAAAATCTAAAATATAACTTTTCAACTTACATACCTTTCTGAAGATTAAATTAATAATAAATAGATTTATTTCTCACTAAATTCAACTAAAATAAAAGAAGTCTGTTTTCATAGCTTAAAAATCTTGTGTAAGTACTCACACGACTTTCTCTTACCAATGAAAATTATGAACAGTAGCCTATAACCTAACATTAGATATAAATTAAAAGACTAAGCTTAAAAAACATAACCAATTTTAAATCATGAGTTAATGATGGAAATGAAAAACCAACCTTAGTTGGCTTAGTAGACTAATACGGAAAATGACTCTTTGCCGCTAAACTAGGCTCCGCAGAGAAAAGTTCTTTAAATAAGAGTTGCAGCTATTAGAATTTCTTATAAAGCTTATTATAAACACTTTTGTTGTAAAATTTATACTACGGCCGAAATCTTAAAAATCCACTTTTGTACATATTTTAATGAAAAAAAAACTGATAATTACTAATTTCCGCTAAACTAAGCGTTACACAAAGAAATTTTTGAATTAAAAGTAGTAGATTTTTTAATTTTCTACAACTTTCATTGTACAAACTTTTGCACTAAAATGAATATTAAGGCCGCAATCTTAAAAAAAAACATTTTTTTCTACGTGAGCACAGCCTCTTCAAGAATTTCAGCAGACATGGCACCTACCTTATCTGGTAGAATGTAAAAAATGTAGTAAATGAGGCAATTTTTAAAAACATCGTAGGAGCAGTTTTTGAGAAAATCGCAAAAAAGTGAAAAATTACATGAATATGTACTATTTTCGGTTGACCGATTTTGATGAAAATGTTCGTGTCGGGTTCTCTAGAGTTATCTTATGTAAGTTTCAAGTTTCAACTTCGTACAATGTTCCGTTCTTGAGATATTCCGTTCAAACACAGCGATACACACGCGCGCGCGCGCACACACACGCACACACACACACACACACACTGACCAATACTTGAAAACATGTTTTTTTTATTCAGGGGTCTAGAAAGTGTACTGTGCGGTTCCAAGCTCCTTGTAGTTGCGGGGTGAAGGGTACGGGTGAGGTATAATGAATGAGTGACGCATGCTGGGAGAACGATTGTTATATTACTTTGATACAAAACATTCATTTTTAAACTTTCCGTATTAAACATATTTGTTTGTATTTATTACATTTATTTATTTACATATTTTGATATAAATTGATAAGTTAAATATTATGAATCCGACAACGTTAACAACCCGGTAGATATTTGTTAAATTAATGCGCCGGATGATAAAATTATATTTTAATCTAGTTAGTACACGCGACCACTACAAATGCATCAGCTGTGAAACACTACTAACTCATTCATTCTCCCACTACTACTATAACAACGCACTCACTCCATTCCACAACAACTACACGAAGCTGGGACTCAAGCAATACATCCGGTGAAAACTGGATTTCGAAAAGTCGACTTGTAAACAATACTTTCTTTCCTATATATTCATACAGGCAAGAGAAAGTAAAAGGAAAATGTTGAAATATTTAAATACAAAGCGTGTGGAGGCAATCCTAGAACTCATCATTGGTTGTATTATGCAACCCAATAAATTGACGTTAACACAAAAGCCACACGTAGAGTGGGTGTAATTCTTTGTTTATTGTAATTCATTAGTGAAAGAAATAGTCTTTCAACTGATTAAACATATACAGTAAAATGTTTTCTAATAATGTATGGAAGTGAATTATACACAATATTAATGTTTATGGATGTTTTATTATCCTCTAGAGTGGATAGAGCTCACTTAAATGTAAACAGTATTGTAGTCTGAAACGATACTACCTTGCTAATATTTTATGACCTAAGCTTACAACAAAGGTTTTCCTCGATCTCTACTTAAATGTGTTCTTTGTAATAAAATAAAATTAACTATCAGCTGACACATGTACTTAAGTAGTACTTTATTCAAGCTGTAATTATCGTTAATATATCTTAGCTTAATAAATAAATGGGCAACCTCACTATCTTCTCGCTTATCATCAACTTGGAATAAAGCAATTTTAAAGCGGGTTTTTGCAGAATGTCTCAAGTTTCTCCTAAATTAGAAGTTGAGTATAAACATATTACATCTTGTCTGAAAAATTTACATGACTATCCTGCTAATGTAAAATAATGAAAATAAAATAACTGAAAATGGGAAATTTGATCATTAATGAGAAATGCTAAATGAAAATCAACTTCTGTTGGACTTATTTTGAGGAAGAAATTCACGCATTCGTGCTAAACTAAGCTCTGCAGAGACAAATATAAATATAAATGTTGTAAAATTTTTAATTTTCTTTAACACTTTTTATAATACACTTTTGCCCTGAGATGAATATGTCGGCCGCAATGGCGTAGTTGGTAACGTGCTCGCCTCTCATCATGCGGTCTTGGGTTCAAATCCCATTCAGGCAAGGCATATTTTTATATGTTACAAAAAATTATTTCATCCTTCACCGTCTGCATTAGCAGTAATTGCAGAACAATCGGACGTTAAACAAAAAAAAAAATGAGATGAATATTAAGGCTGCGATCTTTAAATAGAATTATTTTTTATCACAAGAGACCATGGTCCCACGAATTTTAGCAGATAAGCTTACTTCATCTTGTAAAGCATAGAATGTAGAACAAGAAGTGTGGACTGCAGCTCGGCGCACGCAGCCGTCGCTATACCAGTCTCTCCAAAAACACTGACTCCACTTAATACGAACGCCTAAGCGTTTACTCAAACATATCATTTCAAACTAATGCATTTATTTGTTTCATTTACTTTAATACTTACACTGTGTTATTTTTTGTTACAATAAATGGATTAATACGCGTGGTCAATCGCAAACAAATTAAATTAAATATTTACATAAAGAAGCCCTACTAAATTAGCCCCATTTGATTTAGGTCTAACTTAATTTAAAAAGAATCTTGCAAACTGATCAGGTCGGCGGTCTAATTATGAAACTACCCAACTTGCGATTAACATTTTATATTCCGACATTTTGTTTGAAAAATTGAATTAAAATAAGCACCACGCAATTGACGTGTACGTAAGTTACCTGTAGTAAAACCCACACAGAACACACGTAAACATTCACTTTTAGAAATACTAATATGAAAAAGCGAGAGAAGTAATTATTATACGATATCGACACTACAAATGATGTTAAAGTGTAATTAAATCTTACTCGGAGTAGTAAAATCAGTTAACATGAACGTTCTAATGTTGTTATCGATTCTTGTTTTGCTTATATTTATATATGTGTGACATATTGCATAATCAGTCTATGATTTTCTTGAAGGCAGACAGTGTTGACAGATTTTAAAAGAACAGTGAAGAGCGACTCATGTTTTCGAAATGCGTGACTTCCAAACTCCCGCCCAGTACGGCGTACCCAACTTCGTGCGCCAATCTAGAGTTTCACACGCTGTAAATAAGTTAATTTTAAACAAAATCATAAGTGCCGTTTTAGAAAAAAATTCAAAAAGTTAATAATTTCACAAATTAATTACTACTGCCGGTGGACCGATTTTGATATAAATGTTTATGTCGAACTTATGTTCCAATTATGCTCTCTAATTATGAATTTTTTTTTTGTAGACTACAAAAACAATTTAAAGTGTGGAATGAACCCGGGAAAAGCAATCACCAATTCATATTATACCCTTCCATGAGGCTTGTAATATGATATTATAAAGAAAATAGATGCAAAATTTAGCTACCATTTCGAGTACCAGGTGCAATCCATTATTATCAACGATTACCACTCACGGCTCATGGGATTGTCAACAAAGGAAAATTGTTAAATTGACCACCACGACCGACTCAAAAGCAACCACTTAATAGTGGTAGTAGTGATATATATAATGACATTGTAGTATGTAGTACAGCAATTTTCATAAGGTCAAAGTTTATTCCACTTCAAATAACCGACGGGACTCATTGTTTAATACATTTTATGTAAATATTTAAATCTCATTTTAGAACTATTTGAAACCACGTAAAGTAACTTTTCACTTTACTGCAAGCTTTTTTCAGCACATATTGTAAGCATTTATCACTGTACCCTTTTCTCATTTTTTCAGTTCATTCTGTACTCTGTGTCCTCTATGAAGCCCATGAAAAACAGTAATCAGTAGTCTAATCAGTAGTATCAGTAATTCAGTCCATTATGTTTTCTCAGTAGGTATATTCCATTTTTTTCAATGACCTTCCGGATTTGTTTACATTCCTTATTCAATATCCTAGGTATATTATTAAGTGACTTAAAAATTTGATTTTTTTAACATGTTTTCGTGCATTCTGTACAGGTGTCCGCCGAATTTTAGTCCTGGGTTTTTCGATAGTTTCTATTAATCGTTTTTTTTCTCTCGCGGTTGTTTCCTTCTTGGTAATCTGTACCCGCCATCCGGTACCTTCAGACTATTATCTTTCTCTCGAATTGTTCTGCTTCTCTTGGACCAATGATGAGCAAAATACAGCCCGCGAGCTAGATCCGGCCCCCGGACTAGTGTAATTTGGCCTATGACCGAGTTCTGAATGACAAACAACCTACAAACATTATTTACCGTGTTCCCAGAAGAGTAAATAATCAACTTTGTCAACCAAAACAAAACAATTTTTGAATTGCATATCTAAATCAAAAATCGGCTCTCAGGTTTTTTGAAAACTTATTAGTTTTCAAAAAACACTTTGGAACATTTTATAAGAAATCTATAAAAAAGTACATTTTCTGTTAAGGCTATTCCTTTCAAATAAATTTTGTTGGCCCACCTTGATACTTTTGATTTTCCTTTGACCCTCAACTACAAAAGTTTGCCTCTCACACTGTCTTATAGGAACATCTTTAAACTTTCTAAGTAATTCACCTATGTACACACACGCTGGCTTTATCACATGTCTGATATTTATCTGATATATTTATATCTGATATACTCGTATTTATCTGATGTCTAATATTGGTTTGTCTGGAGCATTCTCTCTTGTAAACGATGAAATTTCTTTGGAATATAAACTCCATCCTTCCTCATTTGTTGTTGTTCTCTTAAGAAGGCATAATTATATCCCTTGAAAAGTCGTTTTCTCACGGAATTAAATTGGTACTTGTTGCTGGTGCTCAACCATGTGTCTTGCTAGCAACGCCACATTGTAAATGGTTTTGGAGTGATACAATGATTACATACGTAATTCTGTGAGCTCGTTTATTAGTCCCCTATCATCAATATATCAAAGGTTTTACTTTCTCTTGCCGTATATGATAATATATATAAGTATTAAGCCCTAAGGAAAATTATGCTTTCATGTTTATTCGAGTTTTCACCAGAATACAATTAGCACTATTACGTATCCTGAGCCCAAAACATGTTCTTATACCGATTGGTATGTATGTAAGTGTGTGTGTGTGCGTACACGCCTCAACAAGATCTCTCAAAAATGGAAAATCGTACAGAGTTGAAACTTACAACTTGAGTTTAGTACCACATGGGATCCGACGCGCGCTTCTTTTTCAAAATCGATCAACTGAAAGTCGTAATTTATTTTGTAATTTTGCACTTTTTTTACAGAGATAAATTACCTAAAATTTCAAAGTACGTATTAATTATAATCCTGTTATTTTTTTATTCTCTCTTGCTCTATATGCTTATACAGGAAAGAAAAGTATTATTTACATTTAAATTTTTTGAAATCGAGTTTTCACCTGAACCACGCGTTTTCAGGCCCCCTGAACTCAAGAAACATCTTTTTAAGGATTGATCTGTATGTGAACAAAATATCTTGAGAATGGAATAGCGTAAGAAGTTGTTTGGAATTTAAATTAGATACCACAAGGGACCCGACACGATAGTTTTATCAAAATCAGTCAACCGTAAGTAACAGTATAATCCTGGAATTGTTTGTTCACTTCTTTGTAATTTTCTCAAAAACTACTTCTACTATTTTGTTTAGAATCGTGTCATTAACTTAGTTCTTATGCTCTACAGAATACTATTCTGTAGAGCAACCCTATTCTGAGAATAGGGTAAGTGACATGTCTGGTAAAGCCCGTGGGGAGGGGGCTAAGCGTAGTAAAAAATGGATTTTTTAAGATTGCGGTCTTCTTATGTATTTTAGGGGAAAATAGTAGTATTTATAACATTATCAAAGCTATAGAAAAATAAAAAACCTAAAAGTTTTGTATAAAGATATTTTTTGCTGCTATATTTTACAGATGTTTCTTATTAGAATCTAAGTTATGCCTATAACAGGCAGGTGAAAAATTAAATTAATTTCACTCGATCTGCAGGTTCCAGGGCTACAAAAAATAGTTCTGTTTTTTAACACATTGTCAGCCAATCAAATGACTGAATCGTTTAAGAATAGAATTTCACTATACAGCCAGACCCTGTGGTGAATGAAGTGAAGGTGTCATTTTCAGGGTGGAAAGTATGTGCTTTTCGGAGGGCCTGGCATGCTGATAAGCATACTTTTTCAACTCAGTGAGGAAGGCAAAGGAAAACCACCTCACTTCTCGTTTTGTTTAGTAAAACCTCTAGAGGTTCAAACCAGCCTCTTGGCTGTTGACTAAATAATAACTACACTTTAAGTCTAACAGAGGTTAATTTTAATTTAGCGTCATCCACTTACGATTAAAATTAAGTTATTTTTTATTTACATTGGAAAGAGAAAGTCATATGAATCTTTCGCACTAGATTTTTATATTTGTAAATAAACGTTTAGATTTAAACTACTATTGTTTATGATATTTTGGGTTTTTTTATATTGTTGCATAATGTTTTAATCGCAGTCTTAATAGTTTCATTAGGTAGTGTTAAAAGTTAGGTTACTACTACACGGCTAAAGTAGCAGTAGAAATATTAGACAAACAAACGGAACTAGTTACTGTATTAATCTATCCTTGAACGTGAGAAAACATAGTTAGGTAAGTTGATTTTACCACATCAAATTTTTTTTAAGCGTGTAAATTTAAAAAGAAAATTATTATGTAGTATTTAATCTACCTACCTTTAACTTTTGTATACAAAACAAAACTATATTAAATAAATAAAAAAATTATAAAATTAATAATAAAATTATAATTTTATTATTATAATATTAATAATAAATTAATAATATTATATAAACAAAATTATATTATTATATTTTATTGTTAACTTTTGTATAACAAAGGAAAACAAATAAAGTAAACTAAACTGATTGGAACACATAAATTTTATATCATTACATTGTTACAAAAGATTTATTTTTGTGTCAAAACTGATTAAAATGAAAGTATTATTTTTGTATTCTAATGAATTTTTTACTTGGAAATTTGACATACAATTCTTCATTAGGGGAAGACTGTGATTTAAAATTAATAAATGAGAGCAAACCAATCATCTGATACAAATCATGGCATGAAATTCATGAATATGCAATTTCAATCAGAGGATTGTATATTATAATTACTTTTTTAAGTGTTAAATTTTGTTTGTTTGACATTTTAATTTTTTATGATTTTCGTAACATTGATTGAGCTCAGTCATGTGTAGTTAACACGAGAATCTCAGGGTTAAGAGTTTATATTTTTTACCTCCATTGACAAACTCAGAACCTTTAATTTCCGCTTGGACATCCGTCACAAAATATAAGTACGTGCTCCTCTAACCGAATTTTTCAAAATCACAAAATATTTTTTTTGGTAGTATCTTAGAGTTTAAAAATTGTTTTTTTATATGTGCAATGTCGGTAAAATTACTTTTTAATTAATCTTATATTTTGTAATTAATTTTATCGGGTATTGACTGCCACTACATTCGCCCTCGTCAAATTCTGTTATATAAAAACACACACCCAAGAAATATATTGCTATCAGAAACATCGGTTTTCTCCAACTTTTTTCAAATTGTATACGCTTACGTTTCATCAGTTAAAATGCAAACGAAACAACGGCACAACTGTGCCAAGGGTGTATAGCCCACACAACAGTTTAAAACCAAATATACTGTATTTCAGTTCGTATAGGAACTCTGTCAATCATTAAAATAGTAAATAATTTACACATAAAGTAACACACACAAAAACTTTTTCCGTTTAAATATAATAACTAAATAATCTACTCAGTTCCAAAATCTTTTTATTATTTTTAAAACTCTAAACCGGCTTCCAAATCTTTGATTTTTCTTATAATTTTTAATTTTCTTTTGAGATCTGTGGAATTTGTGCACTCTTTTAATATGATCTTAACAATGAGGTGTGTATCAAAAATTTCACACATTGGTCTATCAATCTACTATGAATCTAGGTATTAACCTGATAAGTGTTGTTTAGGTCATCAGCCGAAAGGCTGGTTTGAACCTCTAGAGGCTTTAATAAGTAAAACGACGAGTGAGGTGGTTTACACATGCTTTTCTCACCGAGTGGTGAAGTATGCTTATCAGCATGCCAGATCCTCTGAAAAGCATCTACTTTCCACCTTGCAAAAGACATCTTCACTTCGTTCACCACAGCATCTGGCTGTATAATTATTGAATTAATTACTCTCAGAGGAGATAACTCTGACTAGGGTTGTTTACACCTCTACCTCTTCTGTTCTAAAATGCTTCAGTCTTATAATTGGCTGACCATTTGATAAAAAATAAGTATTTATTGCAGGCCTGGAACTAGCAGATCGATTGCAAACAATTTAACATTCCACTTGCCTGTTATGGGCAGGCAGCCTCATGTATTCAATCCGTATTATTGTTAATATTATTGTTTTCTTTCCTCGTTAAATTAGTCCATATTTCCATTTTAATAGAGTATCCTTTATTTTATTTCATTTAGTTCTCCGTCGATCGCTCCTTTCAATTTAAATAATAATTTATTTATTCCAGCACAAGAAATTTCGCCCGTACTTTATAATGGGTTTACTGTTGGCTTCGGAAATTTTAGGTTAAAATTGAAGTAGAAAATATTCTAATTCCAAAATTACATCATCACACAAAGATGGGATTGGCTACAACTATTAATTTTTAAATTGGACTAAAAATCGCATTTTTCGATGTAAACTTTTACTTGTACCATATTTTGCTAATCTTATGGCCGATTTTGATGCTGCATTCACAACATCTTCAATTTAAGTGATCGGCAATGTGCGACAAAAAGTAAAATGAATTAATTTGTATGCACAATTTGAAGCGTAAGGCAGAAAGAATATGATATGCGAAGTTGTAGTATCTGTAATTCTTCTTAAAGTTTTTTAATACAATTTTGCCGAAAATATAACTATAAAAACGTTTTACTTCAGACTCACAAACCAATTCTGATACGTTGTTTTTCACGAAAAACTGCTAATTCACCTTAATTAGGAGTCTGATAAAGACATTTTTAAGACAAAATTTGTAGCTTTTGTAATTAATATCTTTATGTTAGGCCTACACTTTTACTCTAAAGTGCACCGTAAGCCTGAAAATTTTAAAACAAGCCTATTTTTCTTGAAACAACAGCCCAATTTTTACGGGTTTCTCTAGGGAACCACTTATACTACCTTAATAACCCCCAGGAGTTTTGGTAAATGAGGCAAGATAAATCTAAAGCGATAAAGCTGTTTGCAATTTTGTATATTTCCACCAAAGTAAAGTAAATTCCCCTCAATTTTTGAGTTGCATATCTAAATCAAAAATCACCTCTCAGGTTTTTTGAAAACATATTAGTTTTCAAAAAACACTTTGGAATTGCATATCTAAATCAAAAATCGCCTCTCGGGTTATTTTAAAACATACTAATTTTCAAAAACCACTTTGACATTGCATATCTAAATCAAAAATCGCCTCTCAGGTTTTTTGAAAACATAATAGTTTTCAAAAAACACTTAACATTTCCTTCAAAAAAATACGTTTTTACCACTACCACCAACATGGTGGAAAGATGGTGGAATGATTAATACTAATAATAATAATAATAATTGGTGGAATGGTGGAAAAACCACATTGATCAGTTTATAATGTAATATCCCGTATTTATTTCTTCCAACGTGGTAATATTTGAGAAGATTAATTAAAAAAACTATCGTATACAGTTTGGAATTTAGTCGCTTACTAATTTTAGTTTTAGTGGTCACTGTACCGGACACGGGTAAGCTGTTGCGGTAAACGAATGCGACAAAATACTGCACAGGGCTCTCCCGTTGTTGGGGCCAGTTGATAAGTGTCCCCTTGTATTTATTACCACTCGCCAAGGTTGGGGCTCTTTCCACATACGCGCAACTGTCATTTACAGCAAGAAGTAAATTCGTGCGTATTCGAGTAGTAGTGGAGCCACATCGTATCGGTGGCATTAGTGATATTATTCTAAGTCTTGAATTCCTTTGAATCTAATATTAATGTTTTATTCATCACTACCAAACCGTTTTTATTAACATGATGCTGAGGAAATCGATCAAAGTAAAATAAATAAATTAAATAAAACTAAAAAATTATCAATAAAAATCTGGTGTGAAACGCTCACACAATTTTCTCTTGGCAATATAAATAATGGAAAATTTAATTTAAGTTTAATCATAAGTAACCAATTAGGAGAAATTAGAAAACAGTCAGATGTAAAACAAAATAAATAAAAAATAAATAAAAAACAATGTAAAATACAAACATAATCTAATTTTATCATCAGTGAATAACGCTAAATGAAAATGAACAATGTTGCACTTCAAAATACGGAAAATCACTAATTTTGACGATAAACTAAGCTCTGCATAGAAAAATGTTTGAAATAAAAGTTGTAGGTCTTTTAATTTTATGAAATTTTAATTATATTATACGCTTTTTACCTAAAAATTAAGGCTGCAATCTTAGAAAAACCATTTTTTACCACGGAGTACAGCCCTTCCAAGAGTTTCAGCAAAGATGGTGCTTACTTATCTTGTAGAGCATAGAAAAATATGGTATATAGGGCAAATTTTTTAAAAATCGTAGGAGCCGTCCTTGAGAAAATAAAAAAAGAAGTGAAAAATTACACTAATAATTTAGGTATTACTACTGGTTAACTGATTTTCATCATAATGTTCGTGTTGGGTACTTTTGTGATACCTAACTTCATTTCCAAGTTTCAACTTTGTGTGGTATTCCGTTCTTGATATATTTTGTTCACACACCAACCAATCACTAAAACATGTTTTTGGGTTCAGGGGACTGAAAACCTATATTTCCGGTGAAAACTCGATGTAAGTGTAGTGTTCAATGAATTAAGTGAAGTGTTAAATCATTTTCACTCAATCTCTAGGGCTACAACAAATAGTTATCTTACTTATAACATGGCCAGCCAATTATATGACTAAAGCATAATAAGAACTGAAGAGGTAGAGGTGTAAAAGACAGTAGTCAATTATCTCCTCTGAGAGAATGAATATCATCATTATACATTCGGACCCTGTGGTGAATTATGTAAAGGTGTCATTTGCAGGGTGGAAAGAAGATACTTTTCATAGGGCCGGGTATGCTGATTAGCATACTTTTTCCTTAAGTGAGGAAGGCAAATGTAAACCACGGAAATCCCCGTTTTACTTAGTAAAGCCTCTGTAGGTTTAAACCAGCCTTTCGGCTGATGACCTAACTATATACTTGTAGGCCAAGAGAAAGCCTTTTGACTTCTTAGAACACTTATCCGACACATTAGGTCAATGAATAGTGTTTGAAAATTTATTTTGTTAACCCCCTGTCATCCATTCTGTACAGGTGTCCGTAGAATTTGAATCTTCTTTTTCTTATCGTTTCCGTGAATCGTTCGTTTTTTTTTTTTGTTCAGTTGTTCTCGTCTTCGTAACTTCTATTATATTTTAAATTTCATTTAAAGAAACAAAAACAAATTTTGGCAAAATAAATTTAAGCGGGTGATGAAGTATTATAAAAATAGGTAACTATAATTTTGAAAAGGTTTCGGGAAAAAAGCTCTTTTATTATCTAAAGATTATCTATCTGTGGGAAAGAAAGTCAATCCAAAATATGCATCAACACTATTTGTTCCAAAGAAGTTTGTCATACTATACAAAATGTCAAATAAGGCTACGTGTCCTGGAACACTAAACATTAAAATATTTAAAAAGTTTCACAGGAACTTATTACGGTTTACAAAATCAATAAATTTATATGAATTTATATTTATTTAGAAAAACTTAAATTTATATCTTATTTTAAAAAATAGATTACTAATTAGTATTTTTCATTGTACGAAAATATTATGACTAACAAAAATTTATCTCAAAAGTTTCGTTGGAAGACTGAGATAATGTTAATCAAAGTTGCAGTGAACGCACGTCACGTCTTGACTTACAGTCTGGAATTTAAATAACTCATTTTAAAAATTGCAGAGTATAATTCCGACATATATTTTGAATTTATTTAATCTAATCCAGGGGTATGAGGGACTGGTTCTCTGTTTTTCTTGTTTGCTCATTTTCTTTCTTTACTTTCCCGTAATATTTGTGGGTTTGTGTTTTATTCTTTCTTTAGTGAATACTAAGAAACGGATTAATTTGAAATTTAAAAGGTAAGTTTTCATTAAATAACCCAAGATTGATCTTTGGAGTTACAGTAAACTTCTGCTAATCCGGCATCCTATGGTCCGGCACGTTGGATAATCCCGTACGACTTTACAAATAAATATATATTATTTTATATAGATCGCAAAACATAAAACATCAATCATGCCTCGTTCAAATTTGTTTGCGATCGAAAGGCGCGAGGAAAATCATTGAGCCGGACAAAGCATATCAGCGTCCGTCCGGAGGAAGCCAGTCGTTGAATGTACAATGTAGGCCCTACTGTACTGTAACAAGTTCGTTTATTTTCGGCCGACATCTTGTTCAATGATCCTGTAATTATGAAACTCCACATCATAAAACATGAAGAGAGATACTAAAAAAAATCGATATTCGAGATTTGTTTAAGATGGCTTCTACCAATAAGAAAAATCCCATGAACTTAGATCAACCGTCTTGCTCAACTTTCAATTAAATTTTTTGTAAGCCTACAATAGGCCTACTCGTTTTTTTTTCATAGTCAGATATTTAGTTATTTTACAGTACTGTATTTATGTTATTTTTTATTCTATATAAGCTGTTTAAATACATAAAAAACCTGTTTTACTGTCATTTTCTTGTTTAATTCACGTTTTCTCAATATTCATCCTATAATCTAGAATATTTTGTAATACGGCAAGTCTCATCCCGAACGTGCCGGATCAGAGAAAGTTTACTATACCTCTAAGCCTTAAATTTAAGGATAATACTGTACAAAAGATAAAGAAAAATCAAATTTTTTCAAAATCGGGTCTGACGATTTTCAAATTAAATTTCTTCATTTACTACCTATGCTAGACTCATAAGTTTGAAAAATCGATATGTTAACTATGTTACATCCTTCCGATCGATTTAAAATTACGGTATCGAAATTTTGGAACCACAAAAAAATTTCACATTCAGCAAATTCAAGCCCATTAGTCAAAAATACTCGCATGATAATGAACGCCCCACATTACGTAACAAATTTAACAGAGCATTCCGATTTAAAAATCCCTTTTTTAACAGAAGCTGCTAAATTGAAATATTGAAAATTTAACAGAAAAATAGCAGACCATATCAATCCTCTAAAAGTTTTTGAATGGTTATACTGTATCGACTAGTTTCTGAACAATGAATAAAAATTAAAAAAGCCTGGTGTTAATTATGTTACACTCACACGATTTTCTCTGATCAAAGTGAACAATGAAAAATATAACCTATGTTTAATCTAGTAAACAAGGTAAAATTAATAGCATAAGCCTAACTTAATTTTAATCATGAGTGAAATTACGTAAAATGAAAATCTACTTTTGTAGGAATCAGCAATATAAAAAATTACTAATTGACGCTAAACTAAGCTCTGTAGAGAAAAATACTTGATATAAAAGTTGTAAATTTTATAATTTACAAAACTTTGATTATACTTTTCAGTTATAAAATGCATCCTGAGGCCGCAATCGTATAAAATATATTTTTTTACAGATTTCAGTGAAAAAATACAGAAAATCACTGACGATAGACGTTGCAGTCAAACCGTTTGCAAAAAAGATTAGTTTCAATTTTCTACAACTTTGATTTTATACATTTTAGCCCTAAAATGCATGAAGGTGCAATCTAAAACCAACCATATATAACCCCAAAAACACAGCTCCCAGAATTTGAGCAGACATGCTACTTACTCTACCATGTATAGCATAAAAAATGTACACTGTTTCTTAAAAATGTACAGTATTGTGTTTTGTAAACACATAAACCATTCGCTAGAAACGTTTTTTTTTGGTTCAAAGAGCCTGAAAATGTGTAATTCCGATGAAAACTCTATTTCGAAAAATCGACATGAAAACAATATGTTATTTTCTATATCCATATCGAGCAAGTGAAAGTAAAAATCTACGTAACATAACTTACAGAGATACAAACGAATAACTTTGCATGAAATACTATTTTTGTCAAATGCTAAAAAAAGGAAAGATTTTCGATATTTCTGTACAATAACAGCTTTAAATTTTGATAAAAGTAAAAATTTAAAAAAGTATGCAATATTTTGTACTATTGCTTGTGGAATAGTGTAAAATTTAGTGCAGGTTGTTATAACTGTTCTTATTCGGAATACAATCTAACTTATAAAGTGATAAAGAACATTTCAAACAAATCGGATAAAAGGGAATACATTGGTCTAATATTACCATTGAAATTGGTTTCTCAAAGGACAATTTCTACTATCACGAACTCTGTTTTATTATGCTACATTATCATACTGCCTCCCATTATTATTGTATATAAAGGAAAGTTTAGCCGTGCTAAATATGGTTATAGCCTAACAAGAACTGCTGACATCTCAACCCATAAAATTTTAGGGTATAATTTCGGAGTAAACTGAATAACTATTAAATTCAATTCATTTTGTTTTCACCGTTCCTTCATCAGCAAAGTCGTATATGTTTACTTTCTCTTACCCTATACAAATATATAAAATATTGTTTCATGTCGAGTTTTTGAAAAGCAAACCTCAAAAAAAACATTTTAACTACGAGAGAACAGCCTCTACGAATTCAACAGATATGCCGCGTACTCTATCTTGTAAAGCACAAAAATATGGTAAATTAGGTGATTTAAAAAAAAAACATTGTAGAAGCCGTTTTATGAAAAATTCTCAAAACGTGAATAATCGCACAAATAAAGTATACTATTTTCGGTTGATCGAGTTTAATGAAAATGTTTGTGTCGGGTCCCCGATTTCTATCTAACTTAAGTTCCAAGATTTAACTTCATACACTATTCCGTACTTAAGATATTTTGTTCACACAGTCATACACACAGACAAGTCAATAAAAACATGTTTTTCTGAGTTTAAAGGGCCTGTAAACGTTTATTACTAGTAAGCCTGTATTAATATTTTTAAAACCCGTTTGGTCACAAATTTTCTTACTTTAGAAGTGGAACTTTAGAGCAGTTCCTTATCAGACTTTTACAACCCGAATAAAACCTAAATACCAGATTTAAGAATTCAAGGTCTTATGGTTCTGCAAATTTTGCAAAGAGTGAGTTTTTAATTTTAATCAGCATTTAGCTAAACATACAAACTTTGTAATAACTACGTAAAAATCTAGTGTGAAAAACTCACAAAATTTTCTCTTACCACTTAAATAAAGAAAAATAAATCATGAGGAAACACTAAATTGAAAAATATTACCTAATTTTAATCATGAGTGATTGACGCTAAATGAAAATCAACGTCTGTTATACTTAGATATTAATGATAAGGTTTCCTACAACCTTCATTATAGACTATGAGTTACGCGTAATCCCTAAATATATATTAAGCCCTAATGTATATTAAGGCTCCAATCTTAAAAAAAAAACAAATTTTTACCACAAGAATACAACTCTAAGAATTTCAGCAGACATAGCGCTTATCCTATATTGTAAAGCATTGAAAATGCAGTAAATGAGACGATTTTTATATACATTGTAGGAGCCGTTTTTGATAAAATTCCAAAAAAGTGAAAACTCGCACTAGAAAACTATTACTACCGGTTGAACGATTTTAATGAAAATGTTTGTGTCCGGACTTAAAGTGATGCCAAAGGTTCCACGTTTTAACTTCGTATGCTATACTGTTCTTGAGATAATGTAGTTCACACACACACACTCGACAAAATATGTTTTATTTCGTTCAGGGGATATGAAAACTTGTATTTTCCGTGAAAACTCATTTTAGAAAACCTGAAACGTAAACAATATTTTCCTTTCATGTATATTTTTAATGGGGCAAGAAAAATTAAACCATTGCGGCCACCAAGGCAAACCTTAAGAACCTTAAATGATAGATAAAATATTAAAAGAGCCAAGTAAAGATTAAAAAATCTGGTGTAAAACACACACACAACTTTCTCTTGCCAATGCAAATAATTAACAAAAAAAACTAACATTAGTAATAAAACATTAGAAATAAACAAAAACTAATCTCAGTAAAAAAACCTTATTTTAATCATGAGTCAACGACGCAAAATGAAAATCAACCTCAGTTTGGCTTAAAAATACGGAAAATAACTTTTTCACGCTAAATTAGGCTCTGTAGAGAAAAATTCTCTAAATAATAGTTGTAGAGCTTTAATTTCCTACAAATATATACATTTTTGGCGTAAAATTCAATAAGGCTGAAATCTTAAAAAAATCGATTTTTGTACACGTTTTCATGAGAAAAAAACAGAAAATCGCTAATTACCGCTAAACTAAGCGTTATACAAAAAAAGTGTTTAAATAAAAGTTGTAGAATTTTAAATTTTCTACATTTTTTATTACATACATTTTTGCGTTTATATGCATGTTATAGCCGCAATCTTAAACAAACAATTTTTTTTACAAGAAAACAGCTTCACCAAAAAATTCAGCAGACATGGTGCCTACCCTATCTTATAAAGCATAAAAAAATTTCGTAAATGAGGCGATTTTAAAAAAAAACGTAGAAAATCGCAAAAAAGTGAAAAATGACACGAATAAACTACTACTTCCGGTTGACCGATTTTGATGAAAATGTTCATGTCGGGTCCTCTAGTGATACCTAACTTAAGCTTTAAGTTTCAAGTTGGTACAATGTTCCGTTCTTGAGATATTCTGTTCACACACACACACACACACCAATCGCTAAAAAAATATTTTTCGGGTTCAGGGGGCTTGAAAACGTTTAGATCCGGTGTAAACTCGATTTCGAAAAATCGACTTGAAAAGAATTTTTCCTTCCTATATATTCATATATGCAAGAGAAAGTAAAAATTCATGCTGTAAAATGTCAGTTTGTACTTTGTCGTATGCTATTTTCTTCAAGCCTGTTTCCACGAGCTAGTTGGCTAGCAGCTGATGAAATCGCGTAATGGAACGAATAACTAGCAGCTAGTTTAGTTAGAGCGGCGTATTCATTAGCGCGCGAGTGACTTTGAACATGTTTGATTTTACTAGCTCTAGTAGGGGAGAAAAGGTCACGTAATTGACTAGCACTAGTAAACTGGCTTGGCGTAAACGATTGAAAACGTTGCTAAATGCTAGTAAGCTGTACTTTGTACAACAATACACAACATAACTCACGTATCTCTTCAGAGAACTGGAATTAATCAAGTACCTTCGTGGAAGCCATCACGTACGCGCTACTTGGTCCTGCTAGTAGTAGCAGCTAGTAAACTAGCGTCGTGAGAATAGACCAGTAGCCACGCATTTAAAAAAATCTGGTGTGAAACTCTCACACAACTTTCTCTTGCCAATGAAAATAATTAACAATATAACCAAACATTAATAATAAAACATTAGAAATAAACAAAAAAATTAACCCCAATAAACATAACCTAATTGTAATCATGAGTGAAAGACGCAAAATGAAAATAAACTTCAGTTTGGCTTAAAAATACAGAAAATCACTCATTCACGGTAAACTAGACTCTGTAGAGAAAAATGCTCTAAATAAAAGTTGTACATCTTTTAATTAATTTCCTATAAATTTGATTATACACTTTTGTCGTATGCATACTAAGGCCGAAATCTTAAAAGAATCGATTTTTACGTGAAAACAGTCTCTCCAAAAATTTCAGCAGACATAACGCCTACCCTATCTTGTCAAGCGTTAAACATTTAGTAATCCAGGCGATTTTTAAAAAAATCGTAGGACCAGTTTTTGAGAAAATCGCAAAAAAGTGAAGAATTACACAAATAAACTACTACTTCCGGTTGACCGATTTTGATGAAAATGTTCGTGTCGGGTTTGGTAGTGGTGCCTAACATAAGTTTCAAGTTCGTACGATGTTCCGTTCTTCAGATATCCTGTTCACACACACAAACTAACACACACACACACAGACCAATCGCTAAAAACATGTTTTTAGGTTTAGGGGGTCTGAAAACGTGTAGATCCGGTGAAAACTCGATTTCGAAAAATCGACATGAAAACAATACTTTCCTTCCTATGTATTCATACAGGCAAGAGAAAGTAATAATACACTGAATTTACTAGAATTTATCACTGTGAATAAAATACCTGCTTCAAAGCTATGATTGCGGATATGACGGGATAAAATAAAGTGTAGTTAACATTTTTGCAACTAGATCGCATTAGTTAAAATTACTTCCTGAAATATCACATTGGTAACGATTTAGGTGCCGGTACAATACAGGCAACTCTCCCTTACTCGTTTGTAAATGTCGCGGTGTTCCAACTTAAATAGCTCATAAAACAAGGGAGGTTTATATGGGAATTTGTTTTTTGTTTTTGCTTTTTCAGATCTCATGTTTGATTTCCCGTGGTGATACATGAACGCGCACAAATATTATACAAATGAATACAAAGTTCAATACAAACACTTTTGCATACATACCGTACCGATAAATACGTAGGATAAAACTCGATATGAATTATTCAGTGAGCTGAGTGTTAAAATATTTTATTTAAACAAATAAAAACAGAAAAAATTATCATGTAATAACAAAGTGTGAGTGCGCATTGATAAATGGAGGATGTGTTAGTGATTATGAGGTGATGTGAGATGAACTTTGGATCTGTTCTTCTCTTCTTCTCATTCTTTTTCTTCTTCTCCTTCTACTTTTTCTTCTTCTTCTTCTTCTTGGCCCTGTAATCTTCTTCTTCTTATTCCTTGTAAGTCTATATTTTCTACTATCTTTATTTAGTTTTTCTTTCTCTAGATTTATGTAGATTTTTACATGTTTTAATTCAAAAATTTATATTATAGTACAAGCTCGTATTAGTAGCAGTTATCCACGGGCAACAACCCTGCGTTTTGAAAAAGCTCCGCATCAAAAAACTATTAAATTTTTAAAAGAAAATCATGCTTTTAAGGAGACCAGTAACCAAAAATTTGAAAATAATCAAAACGTTAGTTTCTTAGTCTAAAATATTCGAAACATTCTTTTGGGTTGAATGTGATATTTATTATTGTTATTGTATAATTGTTCATAAATTTTTTAATAGTTAACGTATATAGTCACTTCATGTTCCAAAATTTTACACAAATTTAATTTTTACATTAATTTATTTTTTACGGGAATATTAATTTGTCTTAAAAATGATATTCTATTTATGTCATGTCTTAAACCAGTATTTGTTTTGTTTATAACCAAATATTAAGGTTACCAGAAAAACAAGATTTTTTATTAAAATTTAAAACTTTGATCCAAGATTCCCGCAAGTTTATTTTATTCATACATTATTTGTCTGTGGAAAGAGAAAGAGGAGAGTGTGCGGAGAGATGCAAAATTGGGTTTATAGTCCTACTACCAAAACATTTCTCAAAAAACATCAAAAAACATTTTCTTTTATTTTAATTCATAAAATTTATTGTAAATGCACTTATATAGTAGAAAAAATGTACGCTTCCATTTTTTATACGTATTATGTAGTTGCATTTATAATTAATTTTATGTTTTAAAAAAATTGTTTTTTGAAATGGTAGTAGTATACACCCAGTTTCTCGCCTCTCCGTTAACTCTCTTCTTTCCACAGACAAGTAGGCCTACTTGATAAATTATATAAAAATCGTTGAAAATCTATATATATTTTTGGAAGCATAATACTTTTGCATTCATTCTAAATTATTGTACTAAAATCGTTAAAAAGTGTTCCTAATTAACTCTATTAATAACTGTAGTACAATACAGTACAATAGTAAATACAGTAATAGTATATTGCTGTTTTCAACTTTAACTTTTTAATATTTTTATATTTTGAACTTTACACAATAATAATTGGTAATTTTAATACCACGCTTAAAAATGTTATGCATTGGTAGACTTGCAAAGTATAAGTTGACTACTTTTAAAGGTTTTTATAATATAATGAATCATAAGTCCATTTTAACTTGTGACTAGGTACCGGTTAATGGTCTCCTTAAAAATATACGATAAAAATAAAACTTCTTAAACGTAAATGCCCATAACAGGCAGATGGAGTGTTAAATTATTTGCACACAATCTGTTAGTTCCAGGGCTACGAAAAATTTTGCTGTTTCTTATCACATGGTCAGTCAATTTATGGCATTTACGAACAGAAGAACTAGAAGTGTAAAAGACACTAGTCAAATTATCTTTTCTGAGATTAAAGAATTTCATTATACAGGCAGACCCTGTAGTAAATGAAGTGAAGGTGTCATCTCCAGGGTGAAAAATTTGTGCTTTTTATAGAGACTGGTTGCATACAAGCATACTTGTCAACTCAGTGAGGAAGCAAAGCGTTATTTAACACATTACCAAATTTAATGACAACAGTATTCAAACTAATTTTGTTGCAAACAACCAGTGTTGCTAACTTATTTTAAGTAGGCCTAAAATTATTGTACTTGAAAGAACTGTTTTGAATTTTTAATAACATTTTTCTCCTAATTTTTGGTCTGTTTTGTTTTCAATCAAATTCGATATCCTTCAACTTTAATTTGTTTTCTTTTAATTAATTTACATAATCACTATTTACAAAATTAAATTTTCTACAAATTTTGTTGAAAAGTTTTATTCATTTTTTGACAATTTAGCAAAGTTAATGTACACCTAACCTAAAAATTGAGTTTCTTTACTCTAATTTTTTGGTTTTTTATGCCAATTTTCTCAAAAATTATTGACACTTTTGGTACCCATTTTTTTCAATGCTGAGTTCAAAAACCAATAAACCATCCAATTTATCCTTTGATTTGGGTCCCTGGAATTTCAGTATTGCATAACTTTACCATTGTAGATGAAATCAAGTAGAAATCTTCCGCTAACCGTAACTCGAAAATAAAAAGCTTCCAGAATTATGCTTACAAAGTTTTTTCTTATGTTTAGCTCTAGAATCCGTTGTCAAGTATTGCCTCTTCCGACTGAATCACCCTGTACAGTAAATTATTTGATAAATTTTTAAGACATAAGACTTTTTTAAAATAATGTTTTAATTTTATTCTTAAAAATATTGTTTTAGAAATTTTAATTTTAGACTTAATATTTTACGAAAATTTAAATCGTTAAAAAAGGTATTTTAATTCACTTTATTATAATCAATAGGAGATTTGGGTACCGAGGCTTGTTTTTTCTCTTATTAGGTAATTATGTTCATTAATAAATATATATATTCAAAAGATTTTCTCATTTTTCTTTCATAATTTTATTAATGGTTGATTAACTAACGCAAGTTTTTTTGTTGCTTTATATATTTTACAAAAATTAAATGATAATCTGTGAAGTTTCTTCTTCCATAATTTAAATTTAACAACTTTATTATCTTATTTCTTGTATGTATACTTTCTTATTATCATGTCTAGTATTCTTGGTGAATATTAAGTCGTTAAGAAAATTTCCTTTCAAAAATTCCATAATTTTTAGGAATTTTGAACGATTAAATTTAGCATAATATCTGAATCAGTTACGGAAGTTAAAAACTTTCAATTAAGTGTTCTAAATTTATTATTTCAAAATTAAATGGTAATTAAAGTGTTAATCAGCTATAGCCCAATACTGCGGCTGTAGACTCATTTTCAATAAACCCGGGGCAGCGACATAATAAATGGTGTCAGTTACCAGGTCGTTGGTGTGAGAGCGTAGCTTTTAGACTCGTCCGGTAAATGCTGATTGGTGATGGGTAACCTGCAGCCGATATTTACTGAGTCTTCCCAACTAGAAAGGCCGGTTGCCTAAGGTTCTTTTAAATGTTGCTGGAGAAGTTACAAGACTGTAGTAACAATTATGGGTTTACACCGTTTTGGGAAACAATTCAACGTTTTTTTCAAATTTGGTACACACTCCTGATAACTTCATTTTTTGGTTTTGCAATTACTGCTAATCCAGACGGTGAGAAGGATGATAGATAAAGACAAGTGATGAAAAAATGCCAGACGTGATTCGGAATTGAACCCTGGACTTAGGCGTAGAATCACTAATAATAATATTAATAATAATAATATGAACTTTATTTACAAAGACAACAGTTTAAATTTTTCAAATACGAGTAACTAAGACAACACATTATAAATTTATAGACTTAAAATTAAACTGTTCCAATTATCTTATTATTAGCTTTCTAATTCATTAAGCTTGGCCGAGGCCGTCAGCTGAGTTGAACGTCTACTTCTATTTTACTAAAATGTACAGGTAGATAAACAAAGTAAATAAATAAAGGGATTAACTGATAACATTTTACCTAAATAATTACAATTTACAATTTTTAATAAAATTTAATTTCAATTATAATTTTATTCACCAACTTCAAAATAAACCGCAAATATCGTTCATGCATTAAACGTACCAAACTCTGCTATAACAAATGATTAAAAATTAATCTTTTTTCTTTCTTTTCTTTAAAATATAAAATTAAAAAATCTTCTATAAAAAGTACACAATGTGGCTGCTTCTAAAAAATAAAAATAAAAAACTACTTTAAAAAATATAAATATGGCTGCTACTAAAAGAAAACAAAAAAAAACCATTTCTCATTCCGACACAAAAACACACACACGGTCATAAAACACACGCGCACACACACACACGCACACACACATACACACACACATACACACACACACACACACACACACATACACTGACAGGTACCTTCGGGCTTTTGAGCACTCACGCATACTTTTAAATACCCCTACCAATTAAATTCCCTAACCAAAAAATCCCTGTATTTTAACGCTGTTCGTACATAACCCACCAACTTCTTCCAATCTCTCCCATTCATGAACTCAGTCACCAAACCAACTTCCAATAGCCGCCTTCCAAACCATCTACGTCGTATGTCGGCTAGAATCGGACATCGCCCTATAAAATGATGAATATCTTCTTTTCTCCGGTATTACACATCGAGCATCTGAAACTAGCCTCTTCTCTACCCGGTCCAAAGTTCAGCGGCAGTAAGGATCCCCTAACTCTAAAAATAATACTAACAAAATTTCTTTTGAAATCTTCCGCAAGGTACCCTCTTGCCCTCTCGTCCATATTTAACGTAGCATATACAGAATGAAATTGGGCTTTATTGGCTCTTTCCCACCATTTCGCGTGTATCTCATCTCTAATCTTCCCTATTAATTGCTCACCAGATACTTTCCACGATTCCGTCTCGTTCAACGAATCCATCCACTCGACAGTATGAGCCCTACATAGATTTAGCCATTCCTTATACCACATACACTTATTTTCAATTACCAGACGTGCCATTTACCCGGTAGCCTGTGTTCCGGTAAGCCTAGTACCTTCAAAATATACTTAAGGTGAATACGCAACGTATGCAACCACATTACATCGACACCACTCTCCAAATATACTATGTCATTTGGCGTATTTCTAGGCAACCCATACAAACGTTTGACAAAAAACCTATTGAAATTTTCCAGTTCGTCTCGCTCCTGGAATCCCCATACCTGCGCGGCATAGCGTAGAGTAGCCCTTATCGTCGCGTTGTAAACCTGCCATTTCGTGGAGCTAGGTACTTCATCATTAATAATCAGATTTCTCCAACTATTAATGCCATATTTCGCCATCGGAATTTTGTTTTTAAAATATGCTCCCATTGAAAGCGAACTTGTAAAAATAACCCCAAGATATTTATATTCGTTAACTATTTCAATTAATTTTCCCCCATATTTCCATTTTTCTTTTTTGCCCAGTCTTCCTCCCTTCCTGAAAACAATTATTTTAGATTTTTCCATATTTAAAACTAAATTCCATCTACAACAAAAAGACCATAACCTGTCTATCATCCTCTGTAAAACTATAATATCGTCTGCCAATATTACTACATCGTCCGCATATAATAACGCATTGATCTTAAAACCTCTAATCTCCAGCCCGCCCCCAATCCAATCACATAGGTCGTTTATAAATAAAGAAAAAAGCAGTGGTGATAGTGGACACCCCTGCTTTACCCCACTTACGACTTCAAATCTCCGGGTTAGGCCACCCTTGCACCACACTGCCGACTCCGTGTTTGAATAAAGGCCTTTTAAAACATTAATAAATTTATGCGATACACCCAACTCCGACAATTTGAAAAAAAGTGCATCCCTGTCCACACTATCAAAGGCCGCCTTGAAATCTACGAAAAATCCGTACGTTTCCTTTTTCCTAACCATTAAATTATACCTCACTATAGGCTATTATACAAAACAAAAACATTATCCACTGTTGAGTACCCTCCTCGAAATCCCGCTTGATTTTTTTTAAGTATTCCTAACTTCTGTTCCCATTCCACCATCCTATTCATCAAAATACCCACAAAAATTTTAGCGACCGAGTCCATAAATGAGATACCTCTGAGATTTAATTCTTCATGTACGTTTCCCCCTTTTTTCTGTAATGAAAATATTATTGACCGAGTGAACGACGAAGGCACTAACCTATAGTACATAATATTATTAAAAAACTTCACCATTAGTTCCTTGTATTCCAAAGGCGCCCTCTTATAGAACTCGGCAGGAATTCTGTCCTCGCCTGGAGCTTTATTATTCCGTAATTTTCTCAACACTAGATCAATTTCTTTCAACTCTATAACCTTATCTAGTACGTCATCCTCTACAAACGGCATTGCATACATCGTTGGACTGCTACTCCTAACCGGCGTATATAACCCTACAAAATATGCTGCTAGCTTATCAGCGCTAATATTCACACTCTGCGCGAACTGTCTACCCTTAACGTATCTTACCAGATCCCAAAATTCCTTAGAATCCCTAACCGCTGTCAACTTTTCTCTCACGCCTATTAAATATTCTACTCGTTTCCGTTTGCACAACAATTTATAGTCCTTCAAATTTATTAAATAATCCTCCTTTACTTGCTCATTGTTTTCTTTTCTAAATAAATTAAAAAAACCAAATACCCTAGTTCGGGCTTTTTCACATTCCTTGTCAAACCAGGGTTGTCGTCTTACCTTACTACTATGTTCACCTTGCCGGAACCGGGTCTCAGTAGCTTTATAAATCAACTCATTTAACAAAGTAATAGCTTCATTGCTATCTTCCGGAAGCCCCCTTATGAGTTTGCTTTCAGTTGCTAATCGATCAACAATATTAAACTCCTCAGATACATTATACTTTAATTTGGGCAAAAGCGGCAACACCTCATCATCATTCACACTTCCACACTCATTCGTCAATCTCACAACAACAGGCATATGATCCGAAAAAAATTCTGATAATACTCTAACATTATTTACGACCCGTACTCCGTCTATAGAAACGCATACAAGGTCGATCACTGAGGCCCCTCTCTGGCTAATGTATGTTAATTCCCCCTCTAAATCTCCGCGAATTCTGTCATTTAAAATTAATAAATTAAAAGTTTCACAAAGATCCAAAATCTTTCTACCTTTACTGTTAATAAAAATATCTTTAGATTTGCGATTGTACCCCACAAATTTATTGTCTAGACTCACTTCTTCCGGAATAATTTGCAAATTTCCGATTCTACCATTCCAATCACCGACAACTAATAAATTCCTGCTATCGTTATAGTTTAATATCCAGTTCCATAAAGCCTCATAATCCGAAGTCCATTCCCCTTCTGTTCCACCACTCAGATACACCGGCACAATACAGTACAATTGTTTGTTTATAAATGCTTTTATTATTTCTCTCCCATCAACATTACCGAAATAAAAATTTTTATACATTGATTTTTTATATCCTAACAATTTGCCTTTTTTGCCCTCCCATATCTACTCTCTCTGACTGCAAATTCCCATTTTAATTCATAATCACTCAGAAATGCCTCAAAATCCTTATGCCCTCCCTCCTCAATAAACGTTTCTAGTAAAATAAAACAGTCATACTTCTGTAAAAAATGAAAAAAATCATTGTAACACTTACCTCTAATACCAGCCACATTGTATACTAGCACACTTACATCCCTAACCTTACTAACATTACGGGGCGCTGACGGCCCCGTATCACTCATTCACCTCTTCACCCACGTTCCCTTGTTTATTGATTTTGTCCTCGACATTTTCCAGCAGCATATCAGCATCCTTCCCGACGATCTCTTTAAATTTTGTCTTTCCTTCCTGGTTGCCCTATCTTAATCCGGTCTCTTCGTCCCACTTAAATGACGCTCCATTGATAACTAATCGGTTCTGCACAACAATCACCGCAGATTCGGCCGCAAACGCGACACCTCCTTCTTTATGAGAAACAACTTTGCCCTGGCTCTCGTAGAATCACTAAGCACTACGTCAACGAGCTGTCCAAAATTAAGTTTTAGACACAGGCACAGCTATAATAGTTCAGGGAATCCTGATATCTAAATAATGTAACAAAGTTCCCGATTTTAGGAACGCCATGTTGGAAAATGGTTGAAAATTAACTTTTTTAATTTACGTTTTTTTTCGCAGCGATAAAAAATTAAGTCTAAATTAAAAATGTCAAAGAAAAGTTTTGTAAAAAATTAAACGCTCTAAAAAACATTCATGATGCACAACTCCTAGAATCAGGGATTTTTTATAATTATTATGTTGTTTAGATTCCTCTCAGGAGTGCTTGGGCCAAATTTTAAAACTATATGAATTATTTCTACTCAAGACGCTAAATACCGTGGGCCAGTTAGTATTGTAACACCTATACCTAGGTTTGGTCAGGATCTGGATATGTAAAATAATAAACAAATAAACAGATTTACTTTAAAATTATCAATTATTTATTGACATGTGTACATACTAGCTCAAAAAGTCGGAGTCGGGATGGCAGAGATAAGTAAGTCTACACAAGCCAATATATCTGCTCCGAATTTTAGTACTGTAAATTTAATACAGATTTTTGCTACTACGAATATTTTAGCCAGGTTTTAAAATCAGGTTGATGTTTCTGAGCCATTGCAAAGTCTCTTCTTTAATTAATTATTAAAAAAATTGTTATTTCATTGTTTTTATAAACAATATAATAATCATAACTTTAGCTGTAATCAAGATAAATGAATAGTTTATAATGTAATAATATTTAGGGATATTCTCCTTCGTAGTATAACATATTACGTATAAGCCTCCTACTCCGTAAAAAAAAACTATTCAGGCTCTCCCCTTTAAAGTATTTCTCAATCTAACTTAGTTTATTTCTGTAATAATATTTAATACATCAATATTCGATGTAGGGTGTCTCTTGTCTAGGTGTGTGATATTATAAAACAGAAATCGTTTCCTTTATTCTTAAGCTCGACTAAAATAGTAACATGATTATTTCAATATTAATTCTTTTTCAGTACATGGATTTTATTTTGCTTTTTAATTAATTTTTTAAATTTTTTTACAGATTATTTAGTAATATTTAGTTTGTCTGTAATTGTAGTTTAATTTTCTAATTTTAAAAATAAATTTAAATCTGTTAGTAAATTTAAATCAAGCATAAATGAAAAAGTATAAGCTCAGTCACTCTTTCATCAGTCAATGTTTAACTTTCCGGAAATTAATTAATTTCTCAACTAATTAATTTATTAATTTGTTTAATTAAGGAGCGGAAATTCAGCATATTGCGTATACGAATATATACAGCAAGAAAGTAGACTATTGTTTACAAGTCAATTTTTCGAAATCGGGTTTTCAACGGATATACACATTTTCAGACCTCTTGAAAAAGAACAACAGTATGTTACCACGTCTTTTCATAGATTCTTGACGTATCATTAATAAATGTAATTTATTTACATTTTCCAACGTAGCATTAATAAAATTATCGACAACTTTTATTTATCAAGTATTTTTTCTCCGTAATGTAGTTCATCGTCATTTAGTGATTTTTCGTACCTTTTAAGTTTTACAGAGACTGATTTTCATGTAACGTAATTTACCCATGATTAAAATTAGGTTACGTTCGTCATTTTACATTTTTTTACATATGGTTAAACATAGGTTATACTTTAAAATATTTACATTGGCGAAAGAAAGTCCTGTAAGTGGTTCACACCTAATTGTTTTTCTCTAGGAGGTCACAAAGAAAAAACTGAAATGTTTGTGATTCAATAAAACTTTTAAAAAACTGTTGAAATTGTTTTTATAATTTTTAGTTATTTTGTACTTTATTTCTATTGTACCTGTTAGTTTCACCTGGTGTGCTGCAATCAATCTGAAGTACCAAAGTGAGGCGATTTTCCTTTGATTATGGTTCTCCTGTATTAGACAGACTTTGTAGAGCAAATTTTGCTACAAAATAACAATCGATAAAGCTATAACCAATATTTCTATACAGCTGCTTTAACGGACGCACATGTCTGGTGATCAGCAAAATAATTTTGGACAATCCATGTAGGTGGCTTGACGTATGTATCTAAGGCGCTTCACTTCTTCCACCCTCAGCCTACGTGGTGTAATTATCGTGCTTGTCATATTTTGTTAATAACAAACCGTAAATTGGAACGTACCTCAAAGTAGGTTATTTGGTGTTTACAACTTCCTATGGGTACCCTTTAATACATTATCTATTTAATAATATTGTAACACCTAAGCCTAGGTTTGTTAGGAATCTGTTTATAATAAATGACAAACGACTTACTTTAACTTATAACAATTCATTATTACATTTAATGTTTAAATATACCTTACTAACACTTACACTTAGATTGTTGTTGTTTAGGTCACCAGCCGCTAAAAAAACCTTTTATAGGGCTGGTTTGAACCTCTAGAGGCTTTGCTGAGTAAAACGAGGAGTAAGGTGGTTTACGTTGCCTTCCTCACTATGTGGAAAAGGATGATAATCAGCATGCCAGGCCGACTGAAAAATATCTCATTTTAACACTGTAAATGACACCATAACTTTATTTTAACATAGGGTCTGGCTGTATAATGAAATTCATTACTCTCAGAGGAGAAAATTCTGAGTAGTATCTTTTATACGTCTATACTTTTCTTATTCCTTAATGCTTCAGTCATGTTGGCTTACCAGGTGATAAGAAACAGAACTATTTTTTGTGCCGTGGAACTAGCAAATTGAGGCAAATAATTGAACTCTCTACCTCTCTATTATAGGTCAAATTTCACCATTATATCATAATATAATTTGCTCAAGATATGTAAAAATAAAATTGTCAAACAAACCATATACTGCATTTTATCTTTTCGGGTAAGTCTAAACAATAATTACAATGTTGTAAGGGAATAACAAAACAACGTATACTAACTGTCACCAAATACGAAATGTAAAGAAATTATTACCTAGAAACATATTTTATCAAATCACTTTTTTCGGATCTGTATATTTTATAAGATTCAAATAACCACCGGGAGTTACCTTGGCGACCGGGAGGCCATCTTCTTGTCATGCTCCAACTATACGTGATCACACCTAAAGGGTGGTACTAACGTATAAGACATATTTTTACGCACTAACTTTACCTAAAAATACGAAATTTAAAATAATTATTACCTAGAAATATTAATCAATCACTTTTTATGAATCTGTTATTTTGTAAGATTAAAACAAACACCGCGAGTTACTATGGCGACCAGGAGGCCATCTTCTTTTCATGCTCCACCTATACGCGGTTACACCGAAGGGGCGGTACTTGGTATTAGACATAATTTTACTTACCAACCGTTCCTAAATACGGAACTAAAAAAGATTTTTACTTAGAAATATTAATCAAATAACTTTTCATGGAACTATTTATTTTATAAGATTAAAACAACCACCGAGAGTTACCTTGGCGACCCGGAAGCCATCTTCTTTTCATGCTCCACATATACGCGATTACACCGAAGAGGCGGTACTGGCGTAGAAAACATGTTTTACGTACTAACTGTTCCTAAATACAAAATGTAAAGAAATTATTACCAAGAAATATTAATCAAATCACTTTTTATGGATTTGATATTTTATAAGTTTAAAACAACAACCGGGAGTTACCTTGGCAACCGAGAGGCTATCTTCTTGTCATGCTCCACCTATACGCGATTACGCCGAAGAGGCGGTATGGGGTATTAGACATATTTTACGTTCTAACTGCTCCTAATTAGAAAATTAAAAAAAATTATCACCTAAAAATATAAAGCAAATCTAATTAAATTTAATTAAAATAATTAATTATCAAATTCCTTCTTATGGAACTATATATTTTATATGAATAAAACAACCACCGATACTTACCTTGGCGACCGGGAGGCAATCTTCTTCTCATGCTTCACCTATACGCGATTACACCGAAAAAGCGATACTTGCGTATAAGACATATTTTTACGTACGAACTAATCCTAAATACGAAATTTAAAGAAATTCTTACCTAGAAAAATTAATCAAATCACTTTTTATGGAACTCTATATTTTATAAGATTAAAACAACCACCGCGGGTTGCCTTGGCGACCGGGAGGTCATCTTTTTTTTATGCTACACCTATACGCGATTACCACAAAGAGGCGGTACTGGCGTATTAGACATATTTTTACGTACTAAGTGTTCCTAAATACAAAATTTAATAAAATTATTACCTAGAATAATTAATTAAATCTATTTTATGGATTTGTACATTTTGCAATATTAAAAAAACTACCGGAAGTTACAATGGCGACCGGGAGGCCTTCTTCTTTTCATGCTCCACCTATACGCGATTACACCGAAAAGTTGGTACTGGCGTATTAGACTCATATTTTACGTACTAACTGAATCTAAATAGAAAATTTAAAGAAATTATTACCTAGAAATATAAAGCAAACAATATTTTATGGAACTGAATTAAAGATTAAAACAACCTCCGGGAATTACCTTGGCGACCGGGAGGCCATCTTCTTGTCATGCTCCATCCATACGCGGTTACACTGAAAGGGCGATACTTGCGTAAAAAACACAATTTTACGTACTAACTATTCCTAAATACGAAATTTAAAAACATTATCACCATGAAATATTACTCAAATCACTTTATATGGATCTTTATATTTTGTAAGATTAAAACAAACACCGCGAGTTACTATGGCGACCAGGAGACTATCTTCTTTTCATGCTCCAACTATACGCATTTACAACGAAGGGGCGGTACTTGCGTAATAGACATGATTTTACGTACTAACTATTCTTTAATTAGATATTTAAAGAAATTATAACGTTGAAATATTATTCATATCACTTTTTTCGAATCTGTATATTTATATATTTAAAACAATCATTGGGAGTTACCATGGCGACCGGGAGGCCATCTTCTTTTTAATTTTCCCCTTATACGCGATTACACCGAAGAGGCGGTGCTTGCGTAATAGACATGATTTTACGTACTAACTATTCTTTAATACGATATTTAATGAAAATTTTAACGTTGAAATATTATTCATATCACCTATTTTGGATATGTATTTTTTATGTAATTAAAACAATCATAAGGAAATGCCATGGCGACCCTAAGGCCATCTTCTTTTCATGCTCCACCTATACGCGATTACACTGATGGGGCGGTACTTGCGCAATAGACATGATTTTACGTACTAACTATTTTTTAATACGATATTTAAGGAAATTAAAACGTTGAAATATTATTTAAATCACTTTTTCGGATATGTATATATTATAATAATTTAAAACAATCAGGGAGTTACCATGGCGACCGGAAAACCGTCGTCTTTTCATACTCCACCTATACGCGATTACACCGAAGGGCAATATTTGCGCAATAGACATGATTTTAGATACTAACTATTCTTTAATAAGATTTTTAAGGAAATTGTAACGTTGTAATTTTATTCAATTCACTTTTTTCGGATATGTAAGTTATATACTTCCGTTATAGTCATGAGTTTAAATTACCAACTATTTTTTTATGCGATATATATGGAAATTAAAACGTAGAAATATTCAAATCACTTTTTTCGGTTATGTATATTTTATAAAATTAAACCAATCATAGCGAGTTACCATGGGGACCGAGAGCCCGTCGTCTGTTCACGCTCCATCTATACGCGATTACACTGAAGGGCGGAACTTGCGCAAGAAACATGATTTTACGTGCTAACTATTCTTTAATACGATATTTAAGGAAATTATAACGTTGAAATATTATTCAAATCGCTTTTTTTTATTTATATATTTTATATAGTTAAGACTTTCATAGGGAGTTCCCATGCCGACCGGGAGGCCATCTTTTTTTCATGCTCCACCTATACGCGATTACACCGAAGGGGCTGTACTTGCGCAATAGTTATGATTTTACGTACTAACTATTCTTTAATACAATATTTAAAGAAATTGTAACGTTGAAATATTATTCAAATCACCTTTTTTGGATATGTATGTTTTATATAATTAAAACAATCATAGGGAGTTACCATGGCGACTGGGAGGTCGTCATTTTTTAATGCTCCAACAATATGCGATTACACTGAAGGGGCGGTACTTGCGCAATAGACATGATTTTAGATACTAACTATTAAAATACTAACTATTAAAATAATTACGGGGAAAATAACAACGAACTGCAATGGCCGTTACATTTTGCAAAACAGAGAACGTTAGAGAGAGCGAAACAGCTGAGCTGCCGGCAACCGGCTGCTCCCCCCACCAAAACAAAGTCCAGTACCGATACACATCACGTAGTGCACTGAACTAACAAAAGATGGCAGAAGCTCACAGCGCAGTAGATGAATTACAGAGCGAAAGACAAAACTATGTAACATTACTTACAAATGTTACATTTTATAAAATTAAAACAACCACCGGCAGTTACTTTGGTGACCGGGAGTCCATTTTCTTTTCATGCTCCACCTATACGCGATTACTCCGAAGGGGCGGTACTTGCGTATTAGACACAACTTTACGTACTAACTGTTCCTAAATACGAAATTTATATAACTTATTACCTTGAAATATTAATCAAATCCCTTTTTATGGATCTGTATATTTTATAAGATGAAATCAACCACCGGGAGTTACCTTGGCGACCAGGAGACTATCTTATTGTGTTGTTACAGCGATACGCGATTTCACCGAATGGGCGGTACTGGCGTATTAGATATATTTTTACGTAGTTACTGTGGCCAAATAGGAAATTGAAAGAAATCATTACCTAGAAACATTAATCAAACTGTTTTAATGGATCTGTATATTTATTAAGATTAAAACAACCACCGAGAGTTTTTTTGGCGACCTGGAAGCCGTCTTCTTGTCATGCTCCACCAATACGCGAGTACTCCGAAGGGGCGGTACCGACGTATAAAACATATTTTATGTACTATCTGTTCCCAAATACGACATTGAAAGAAATTATTACCTAGAAACATATATCAAATCACTTTTTATGTATCTGTATTTTTTGAAGATTAAAACTAACGTCGGGAGTCGTCTTGGCGACCGAGAGGCCATCTTGTTGTCATGCCCCACCGATACGAGAGTACACCGGAGGGGCGGTACAAGCGTATCAGACATATTTTTACGTATGGCTACTAGGGCTACTAGCAGTTACGCAATTTGGTCATTTACTAGTTTAGTTACAATTGAATAAATATCCCTGAATCACTTCATAAAATTAATGAATTAACGAAACATGTTTATGTGTTTTGTTTACGAACAGAATGACACAAGTTGAGCAACCTACCCAAGTATAGAGTCACATATAAACTTAGAAAAGCTGCCACAGGGATAATGGATTAGCGGATGGGTAGGTTTTGACGCTTTTAAGCACGAAACTCTCACCCTTAAAATTTACCCCTTGACGCTCACACCGACGTTAATGACGTAATAACGTATTGACGATACACGAAACTTATTTTCGTACTCTTGATTAAACATACGCAGCACACCTTACACTACTTAAATTTTACAGTTAATAATGTCGTATAAGTTGTTCCGTTAACGTAATTCTAGGCAGTATAATCTATGGTTGGGTGATTTGAAAGATATTTTTCTGATTTTTTCTTGTAGATTGCAGTGAATGTTATCGATTATTTTTAAAGAGGACGAGTAACCAAAAAATTTGACAAATAATGAGATTTTATTTACCTTAAAATATTTTACATTTTCTTCTGCGAAAAATAGTGTACAATCAATGTTCGATTTTACAGACCTCGATTTTATTTTACACACTTTCAATTTAACGGACTACCCTCCTGAATAAATTAAACTATTGATTAATATTTTTTTAAATTAATTTATTTACAGCCGCTTTGTTATTAGCAACTACGTTGGATTATGAACAATACTATGAGATTTGATACTTGAAAATTTCCACACCCTGGCCGGGAATCGAACTCGGGACCTTCCTGTGGCAGGTAAATGCGCTAACCACTTCGCTACGGAGGCGGCCGTTGATTAATTTTTGCGAAAAAAATGACCAATCGCAATAAATGTGTATTTAATTGTCCTTTTTTTATCAATGTGATGCAATTTATAACTAATTCAAAAAATATTCGCCATTAGCTTAATATTCAGTAGTAGAGTAGCCTACTAGGCTACTCTACTAATTTGAGCAATACAGTAGTAATGGTAAAACCTTCCAAAATAAAACCAGTATTTTAGCCGGCCATTTATAATGTTTTATTGTACGACGCTTTGTAGCTCTTCCTGTAAAGCAAGTTCTTCCTGCATGGTACACGATTTTTAGTCATGATAAGAAAAAGGCTGTAAGCAAATCCAAGGTTTACTTTAGCACATTATAGAAACATAAGTGACCGATTGTGTTAAAATTAAATGACTTACATTTAACGGACTTTCACAACAACGGACATCGGAATCCCTCAATTAGTCCGTTAAATTGAGCACTGACTATATATTTTATTTTCGTACGATCGTTAATAATTACTTTCTCTATCTTCACGTGAATCGATACGGAAGGAAAGTATTGTACGCATGACGATTTTTCACCCGAACTACACGTTTTTAGGACCCCTGAATCCAAAAAAATATGTTTCTACTGATTGGTCTGCGTGTGGACCTGTATGAACAAAACATATCAAGAATGGATGTACTAAGTTGAAACTTGGAACTTAAGTTAGGAATCACAAGGACACTCGTCACGAACATTTTCATCAAAATCGTACAATGTTCACTTCGTACAATGTTCCGTTATTGTGATATTTTGATCACATACGCGCGCGCGCACACACACACACCCCATACGCACACACATTCAGACCAATCGCGAAAAACATGTTTTTTGGGTTCAAGAGATCTGAAAACGTGTCTATCCGGTGAAAACTTGATTTCGAAATATCGACATGAAAACAATACTTTCCTTCCTATATATTCATTTGAGAGAAAGTAAAATTTGAGCAAAATTCATTAGTTTTTTTGTTCTGTAGGCTACTTCGAATTTTCTTTAACTCGGATCAGTACCATACTCCCTACGTGGTTCGAGTTATGGAGATTCAACTGTGGTAATATTATTTGTTGGATCTGAACCCGAAGCGTGTCGGACTATAGAATGCCGGACTAAAGAGAGGTTATTATTATTATTATTATTATTAACATAGGTTATACTAGCATAGTGAACCCGTGCGAATAAATTCGCACAGTGCTCTTGGGTTTCAAACCCCTATCATTAAATAAATTATTAAAATTAACAATCTCAAGCCCCTGATTGCATAAAACAATTAACAGCACTGCAGCACATTATTAGCCTCAATCACATACCTTAATTTACCAGAGGCTATCCAAAATACTGATGTAACTCCTCAAATATACAAAAGAAGAGTAACCAAGAGGCTGATTAATTTAGAGAGATGGCAGTCTGAGCATTTAAGGGGAGACTGTACTTTGTATCCCGCCAATGTTAAATTTGCTATTTTTAGGTACATTTTTCATAGGATTGGTAAAAGATAGGAAAATTAAACTTTGCACACCATATTTGTCGAGTTTCTTCTCGAGCTACTGATATTTTTCAATTTAATCTTTGAACCATACCATTTTTTTTAAAAATTACGAATAAAATAACATTTTTACAAATTGCTACGTTTATTGCGTATTACTAATTTTTGGAGCACCTGAGGAAGTCATAAAAATGTCGGTATTTGTGGATATACAAGATAATTAACTGGTAAAAATTTCAGCCTGGTAAGTTTATTGGTTTCTGAGAAAAACATAGACTACCTAGTGTTAAAAATCTAAATTTACGGGAAAACGCAAGAAACAAGACGGCACAAATCAAAAACAAAATGTACACAAAGAAGTACAATATTCAGATGAACTAATGTCTCCTAGCCGTGGGAGTGAGAGAATGCATAACGCTCTCACTCGCACAACCCATACGCGCCGTTCTAATAACATTGTCTTTAATTTTACTCATTGTTGTGAGCAAGCGTTTATGCATGCAGTAAACTAACAAGAAAGATAACGACTGTAGTATGTTTTCAGATTTGGATTATTACGGTAAAGCCCTTTGAGCGCATGCGTAGTTATGCCACATATCTCCCTCTCACTCGCTCGGCTATGGGACATTAGTTTCGTCTGATACCTTTAAATTCCCAATCAACTGTTGTTTAGAAAGCTGAACCAACAGCTGAGAATACAAAAAACCATGATGCAGATATTTTAAAAACTAAAATTCTCCTTGTACTAAAACGAGCGGTATTAAAATTGTGAAAAACATTAGTTCTCGGAAACATAATTTTTCTGCGTAAATTTGATAAAAGCTTAATTTTTTTATAAAAAATTATTGACGTAATTTGATGTTTTTTTGGTATATCTAGGCCTAAACTATTGAAAAACATAAAAAACCAACAAACGAAATTTTGAGTTAAAACCATCGTGCCATATCCCCTTAATCCAATGGTTTTTTCCCAGGAAGAACCGGGTGTTTTATTAAGAACGCAACCCATGTTAAAAGCCACAATCTACGCCATATTTTTATATTCCGTACTTAACAAATTATTAATTAGGTAATCTAAATTATTATTTTACAAATGTATAGCAAATTGCAATGAAAAAAATTGTAGACTATTACTTGGAAAAAAACCATTGCTGACACAATATAACGAAACGACAGCTGTCACCACACTAATGCTTGACTGGAACATTTTAACTGTCTCAGTAGTTGGCCTTGAGTACACTGTTGCCAACATACCGATTGGGGGACAGAAAATTTACCGATGTATTGCTTCTATCTTCTTATAACCAGGGTTGCGTTCTTAATAAAACTCCCGTTATAAAAAGGTATTATTATTATAGAATAAATGAAATAAACCAACTCATACCCACACACAGGCTATGCGGGTATTAGGAAATAAAATAGGATAAGATTCGTTGTACTTGTCAGCAATAATAAATAATAAAATAAACTTAACCGTTCTAAGAAAAATTGTGAGTAACGACTAAAGCGCAGTAGTACGATGGTTTCGTCCTGAAAAGAACGATTTTGAACTAAAACTTTAAACAAAACAACGTTTACCGACTGAGTGTGTTGTGCGATGAGAAGAGAGATGCAAATATCCTGTATGCTTATGGATTATGAATATGTTGGGGGTAAATATGGAAGAAAAGCATTGCATTACGTTGTAAACGAAATTTAATCTTTTCATTTCGTTATATAAAGCTCATATTAGCATGAATTTCAAGTTTAGAACTTTTGGGCATGTCAGGAAAGAATACTCTTTAAAACCATGTAAAAATTATAAAAATCCGTTCAGTAGAACTCTGTATTTAGGAGTTAATATAATTCCAATTTACAATACATTGGAAGCAATTAAGCGTTTTAAATAATATAGATTGTTCAATATTTAAATTTGTAAGAGGAAGTCGTGTGAGTTTTTCACATCTTATCAACATAAAAACTATACTTTACTTCCCTCTTTATTATTTTATAAAGAGCAAGAGAACGTAAACAATTAAACAGGTATAGTATCTAGTAATTAGACCTAGACAATTTTATAGTTTTTTTGTCTAACATCTGAGTTTAAAAACAAAAACTATATGTAAATACATAATATAAAAGTGTTCACATGACGAAGACAATAACCAATGGTATTGCTTTCAAAAGAAAAACAATATTATTTATAATTTTTGAAAGCATTATAATTATCTAGATAAATAATAAATAAAGGATAATGCGTAGAGAAAGAAGATGATGTTGATAGAAATTATTATGACTTCTAAAATAGTTAATATGATTTTTTTGGCTAGTAGTTTTTGTGAGTATTAATTCGGGTACGTATAAATTGATTTTTCACGATACAATACTTAATCATTGTAAATACTAAATTAAATATATCGGGAGAAATATGAAAATTTATTAAGAAAAAACGAGTGTATTATAATTTTTATGTTATAAAAATAATAATATGGGTTTTGTCTAAGAATAGTTTTATACAAAAAAAAACATGTTTGAATGTGCGCATATAAAAAGTGCCCTACCTTTTTCAATAATATGTACTACTGTATTAGACAGACAGGCCATGCAATGCCTGTGTTCAACTCTGTGTTGATGCGCGCGCATCAAACAAATGACAATCTACAGAGCAAACAATCTAATAATGTATTTCTTTTGTCACGGAGTTTAATTTTTTGCGCGGCGCAGGTAGGTTCGTTTTTTGTAGTTAACAACATTTGGAGTTCAACCGCTATTATTTTTGTTCTGTTATAAAGTGTTCGCGTGTGTGTATATTGAACTAAAATGATAGTTTTCTTATGTGAATATTACCAGATTGAAAAAAGGTTAGTTTAATGTTATTAAAAATATATTATATAAAATGTAGGCTTACTTTAGTATTAATTTATTTACAAAAATGCTTGTATTCCAATATATTCCCATACAAATAGTGTTGCTACATGTAATTTCTTACATATATATAATGTATTTATAAATTTACTATGTTTAGTTTATCAGCACTTACGAAAATGAATTAATAATTGTATTCAAAACTGAATTGTGTATTCGGGAACCCTGATCGTGCAAGTTAATTGTTTTAGGTGCTTGTTCGCAATGGATATCTGTTGTGACTGGGTTCTGCGATAATTAAAATTAAATAATAAGTTATTTTTTTGGTTATTGGTGATAACTGAACTGTTAATAATTTTAGTATTTATTACTTTCTCTTGCCTATATGAATATATAGGAAAGAAAGTATTGTTTTCATGTCGATTTTTCGAAATCGAGTTTTCACCGGATCTATACGTTTTCAGACCCCCTGAACCCAAAAAACATGTTTTTAGCGATTGGTCTGTGTGTGTGTCTGTCTGTGTGTGTGTGTATGTGTGTGTGCGTGTGTGTGTGTGTGTGTGTGTGTGTGAACAGAATATCTCAAGAACGGAACATCCTACGAACTTGAAACTTGAAACTTAAGTTACATACCACTACCGGACCCGACACGAACATTTTCATCAAAATCGGTCAACCGGAAGTAGTAGTTTATTCGTGTAATTTTTCACTTTTTTGCAATTTTCTCAAAAACTGGTCCTACGATTTTTTTTAAAATCACCTGGTTTACTCAATTTTTTATTCTCTACAAGATAGGGTAGGCGTCATGTGTGTTGAAATTCTTGGTGAGGGTGTTTTCACGTAAAAACAAAGTTTTTTTAAGATTACGGCTTTAATATGCAATGTAGCGAAAACATTTATATAATAAAAGTTGTAGAGAATTTAAAATTCTACAACTTTTATTTCAAACATTTTTTTGTATAACGCTTAGTTTAGCAGTAATTAGCAATTTTCTATTTTTTTCTCACGAAAACGTGTGAAAAATCAATTTTTTTAAGATTTCGGCCTTAGTATGCATTTTACGACAAAGGTGTATATAATTAATTTTATAGAAAATAAAAAGATCTACATCTTTTATTTAAAGCATTTTTCTTTACCGAGCCTAGTTTACCGTAAAAGAGTGATTTTCCGTATTTTTAAGCCAAACTGAGGTTGATTTTCATTTTGCGTGTTTCACTCATGATTAAAATTAGGTTATGTTTATTAAGGTTAGTTATTTGTTTATTTTTAATGTGTTATTACTAATGTTAGGTTATATTGTTTAAATTATTTGCATTGGCAAGAGAAAGTTGTGTGAGTGTTTCACACCAGATTTTTTTTATATAAATATTTACGGACCACTTAAGATCATTTTAGTAGTTTTGGTTGTCTTTACTTTCTTCCGAGTTCTTTCATTTTTGTTTCTAGTATTTTTTCATTCTTTCAGATCTGGGGTATTTTCCGTTTTGTGTATGCCACTATCAAATCCGAATTCCCTGAAGGGTTGCACAAGTGTTCATTTCTCCCATCATGCGGTCCTGGGTTCGAATCCCACTCAGGCACGGCATATTTTCATACGTTACAAAAATCATTTCATCCTTCACCGTCTGCATTAGCAGTAATTGCAGAACAGTCGGACGTTAAACCAAAAAAAAAAACAAAAAAAAACAAAACAAAATTATTTCTCCCAATCACTGCCTTACTGAACACTCATACTGAGACTGATACACGCACGCGTACACACGTCCTTCCCATTCCCAGTATATAGTAGGCCTACTATGTTACACTTTCTGTTGTTTTATTTTTAGTTTTTTATTATTTTATATTTTTGTATTTACAGGTAACTTATTCTAATTATTTACTTATATTTTACATTTAATTATTATTACGAGTACATTACTATAACGTTAGGCCTATATTACTTTCTCTTGCCTATATGAATATATAGGAAGGAAAGTATTGTTTTCATGTCGATTTTTCGAAATTGAGTTTTCACCGGATCTACACGTTTTCAGATCCTCTGAACCCAAAAAACATGTTTTTAGCGATTGGTCTGTGTGTACGTGTGTGTATGTGCGCGCGCGCGCGTGTGTGTGTGTGCGTGCGCGTGTGTGTGAACAGAATATCTCAAGAACGGAACAACGTACGAACTTCAAACTTGAAACTTAAGTTACATACCACTACCGAACCCGACACGAACATTTTCATCAAAATTGGTCAACCGGAAGTAGTAGTTTATTCGTGTAATTTTTCACTTTTTTGCGATTTTCTCAAAAACTGGTCCTACGATTTTTTTTAAAAATCGCTTTATTTACTCAATTTTTTATTTTCTACAAGATAGGGTAGGCGTCATGTTCGCTGAAATTCTTGGTGAGGCTGTTTTTACGTAAAAACAAAGTTTTTTAATATTGCGGCCTTAATATGCAATTTAGCGAAAAAATTTATATAATAAAAGTTGTAGAAAATTTAAGAACCTACAACTTTTATTTCAAACATTTTTTTGTATAACGCTTAGTTTAGCAGTAATTAGCAATTCTCTGTTTTTTCTCACGAAAACGTGTGAAAAATCGATTTTTTTAAAATTTCGGCCTTAGTATGCATTTTATAATAAAAGTGTATATAATCGAATTTATAAAAAATTAAAAGATTTGCAACTTTTATTTAGAACATTTTTCTCTACAGAGCCTAGTTTAGCGGGAAAGAATGATTTTCCGTATTTTTAAGCCAAACTGTTCGATTTTCATTTTGCGTCTTTCACTCATCATTGAAATAAGGTTTTGTTTATTGAGGTTAATTTTTTGTTTATTTCTAATGTTTTATTACTAATATTAGGTTTATTGTTAATTATTTATATTGGCAAGAGAAAGTTGTGTGAGTGTTTCACACCAGATTTTTTTTAAATTATTTACATTGGGAAGAGAAAATCGTGTGAGTGTTTCACACAGACTTAGTTGTCACATCTTCTGGGATTATGCAATAACCCCCTTTTCTAAAGAAAATCTGTAGTATCATCCTCCGTCCGGATATTGTTAAGTAACACTACAAAATTCATAATAGACTGACTATGAAGACTTTGTTGTAACCAACTACTCTGAAATCGAAGTGGAGTTGACATTACGCAGGAATACTGCTAGTCAGGTTGGCGCGCTAGACGCACGAGTGGGCGCATTGTGTAACCTTCAGGGAATTCGGATTTGATAGTGGCATACAAAAAACAAAGACTCCAGATCTGTTTTATCTTCCTTCAACTGAATATACCCCTTTCTGTAGTTTTCTTGTTATCACATGTAATTGTTTACTTTTGTCGTTAATGACTTGTTTGTTTGTTTTGTGTTTTACTTTCTCTTACCTATATTAATATTAGGAAGAAAAGTATTGTTTTCATGTCGAATTTTTGAAATCGAGTTTTCACCGGATCTACACGTTTTCATACCCCCTGAACCCAAAAAACGATGTTTTTAGCGATTGGTCTGTGTGTGTGTGTGTGTGTGTGTGTGTGTGCGCGCGCGTGTGTGCGTGTGTGCGTGCGTGTGAACAGAATATCTCAAGAACGAAACATCGTACGAACCTGAAACTTGAACTTAAGTTAACTACTAGTGGACCCGGCACAAACATTTTCATTAAAATCGGTCAACCGGAAGTAGTGAATTATTTGTGTCATTTTTCACATTTTTGCGATTTTCTTAAAAACGGCTCTTACGATTTTTTTAAATCGCTTCATTTACTACATTTTATATGTTCTACAAGATAGGGTAGGCGCCATGTCTGCTGAAATTCTTTGGGAGGCTGTGCTCTCGTCGAAAATAATGTTTTTTTTAAGGTTGGGGCCTTAATATGCATTTTAGCGGAAAAATTTATATAATTAAATGTGAAGAAAATTTAAAAACCTGCAATTTTTATTTCAAACATATTTTGTACAACGCTTAGTTTAGCGGTAATTAGTAAATAAGTTTCTATTTTTGTTTTATGAAGATTTGTATAAAAATGGCTTTTTAAGGTTTAAGTCTTAGTATGCATTTTACGAAAACATTGTGTAAATTTTTAATTTTATAGGAAATTAAAAGATGTACGCCTACATTTTTTATTTCAAGCATTTTTCTCTACAGAACATACTTTAGCATGAAAGAGTGACTTTCCCTGTTATTAAGCCAAACTGAGGTTAATTTTCATTTTGAGTCTTTCACTCATGATTAAAATAAGTTTATGTTTTTTGAGGTTAGTTTTTTGTTTATTTCTAATGTTTTATTACTAATGTTAGGATATATTGTTTATTATTTGCATTGGCAAGCGAAAGCTGTGTGAGTGTTTCACACCAGATTATTTGCATTTTTTTTTTCAAAAAATGGCTTCTAAGAATTTTTTTAAATCGTCTCACTTACTACATATTTTAACAAAATATGCATTTTATTCTGATCAAGAGTTCTTTACATTTAATGTAATCTGCGTAAAATTTAAATTTAAATAATATTGTTTATTGTAAATGACTAACCTAGAATTCCAAATTAACATTTTTATAAAAGTTTAAGTAGTGATTTCATGTAGGCCCTATAAGTTAAATTTTTTGTGAATATATTAAATTTAAATCAAAATATTTTAAACTTTTTGCTAAAATAGGTTTTTTTAATACAAGTAAATATATATTTTAAAATAATTGTGTTAAATAAATGGTTGACGATCTCTTTTCCATTTTTGGTCGCTGACAAATAAAGATTCATTTATTTATTTTATTTACAATTTGGGTTTTTGAAGAAATTAGTCCAATCGGAAGTGGTAGTTCAGCTTTTTCTCTTGTTATTTTATCTCACCGATTTGTTGTGCGGCTGTTTCTATATCCTTTTGAATATTTAATTCAACGTTCCAACTTATTAGGCTATACAAGGTATTTATTGAATAAAGTTACATGATAAAAATTTAAAAGTTAATATACTTAATTACTTTTCAACAAATAGGGATTCGTTAAATGAATTAGTTACGTTCAAAGTCATGTTCTCCTGTTGGGAATTCCCATTTCAAACTGTCAGAATTGTTCATTTATTCTCAGATGACGGTAGAAATATTTATTTTTACCTTTTACGATATTACTTGCAAAACGCATTTATAACTGACAAAAATCAAAAAGAATCCTATTAAACATAAACGAATGAACACCTAGTATCGAGTAGGTGTAAACTTCTCTTGGGAATCTTACGGATGCTTACATTTACCTAACCAACCTAACTCCTTTTTGTATTTTTCCAAAATTTAGGCTTACCGTGATATGATACACTTTTTAAAAATATAATATCTAATCTCAGTTTTTTTATAAAATTTTAAATTATAAAATACAAAAAACAGAGTATACAACAGAGAACTATAAACAGAGAACTACAGCAGAGAGTATAAACAGAGAATAGACTACTTAAAATAACAGAGTTATTTTAAGAAAAATTAAGTATTGCGGCTGAGAAAAATTATATACCCGGGTATTCCCCGATCATCATCATCTTTTTTTGCTCCAAAACAGTTTATTGATCAAATGTTTTCTCATTCTGATGCAATAGGCATTCTTGAAAGCCATTCATCCGAAATATAAACGGGATTTACTTTAATATAATATACAAATTTCAATTTTCTCATAAACCATGGTAACTACCCGCATGATTCCAGGTTCCTAATGTATTTAATTTTTTTACTCATGAAAATAGTGTTGGCTGTATCTATAAAAAGATTGTGGAGTAGCTCAGCTGTAATTATGTTTTTGTATTTCATTACAGCGTGAAATAATATTGTTGTATTTAACTTCAATATTTTATTTATTTAATTAGTGAACGTAACTTGCAATGGGCTCTTTTCGGTTTATTTAATGTTAAGTCGTCAGTTTAATTTGTAAATTTCCAATGAAAAAAATGATTTCCTTTAAAAACAAATATCCAATCAGGATAAAGGTATAATAGATGGAGTAAGTGTGCAGCAGATCGGTAATTTTGCCTATTTGGGATGTGATGTACAAGCGTATTTATCTGTACACCTATCAGGCAGCTACGCCCATTCCGGAGGAATTTAAGCAGCCTAGTGGCTCTGAAGCGCTACCTAGGAACCCACAACCTCTGAGAGGCCAACCCAAATGAGTGGGTGCGGTCACGTCCGCAGGGCGCCCAACTCCCCTCAGTACTCGTGTAAACGTTGGACGAGTCACCGTCGAGCTCGTTACGCAGCTAATGCTTTGCACGTGGCTCTACCACACATGGATTTTCTGCGCACAACCATGTACTACGAATAGCACACGGAGGTGCTGCAGCCAGCGCCCGTTACCTCAAAAGCAGGCAAGGATAGGGTAGCTAAACTGCAGTTCTATGAGCACGCTCCGTGTGGTCTGGGGCGTGCCTCCAGGATGTGATGTACAATAAAAAGTACAAAGATTAAATATAATTTGTGGTATGAAATGCTTTTTCTCTTGTTATTTTATCTCGCCAGCTTTTATCGCACTCGCTGCGCATTACGGTGGTATTTACATGGAAAGGCCCAAACATTGATGAAATTTTATGAGGCAACGGCTCTTCCAACATTGACATATATGGCAGTGAGTCTTGGGCGTGGAAGGAGTATGAAAATTCATCCAGTCTGCAGAGATATGCTCTTAGAGAAGCATTAAGGGTTGTAGAAGGATATACGGCGAGAATTAAGTGTTGGTTCTCTTAAGGAGACTGCTATAGAGTACCGTGGGAAATGGACAGATAAACTTCAAAGAATGTCACAACATACAAAATCTAGACTTGATGAAAGTTACGGACTAAAATTGGATGGCGTGACTAGGACGACCAGTGGTCAGGTAGATGCTAAAACAGGTCATAATTCTAGAATGGTAGAAGAAGACTTATTTAATACAATAATCACATACTGTTTAACATTTTCAACTTATATGTACCGAATAGGAGTATCGTTTATGATTTAAGTTCGTAATTGAATTGGCGGGGGGGGAGGTTTTTGTTTTGAGAGATGACACCTTATGTGGATCCACTCTCCGCTGCTGCTTAACGCAAATTTACAAATGTAGACTCATGCAGATGGACATCCTTCTTTAAAATACTTTTGTAGCTTCAGGGGGTCATAAACCAATAGGATTAGTTGAATGGTACAGAGTTTTGGACCCATCACAATATTTTCTCCTTATAATACCCAATCCAGAACGTGTGAAAGTAATAAATGATAAATAAAATAATTTAAAATCATTGAATACACTGTTATTGTTTCTCTGTTAACATACTCGGTTAAGATAATTTCAAAATAATCTGTGGGACGCTACAAAACCTAACAATGTCCCTAATCAAATTATCTGTTGTTGTGTACAGTATGCATAAATACACGTACATTCAACCACAGGTATCAAAACGTTTACCCCGAACCATTTATAGATTTGTTCTCTACTCTGTGTTTCCCTTAGTAGCTTTTCAGTGATAGAGTTCTCTCCAGACAAACGGTAAAGGGTTAACTGTTGTATTAATAACATTATATTATCTACAATAACATTGCTTCCACGCTGAGCATCGAGTTATTCCTAACCTAGGAAGGTTTGTAATAATATTGTGTTTGCAATCATCGCTAAGTGAATAAAAGTTACCAGTTACCAATAATAGTTAATAAAAAAAGTAAATCGTAAGCTAAGGTACTTTCGGGTCTGGTTATAATAAATAAAAATAAACAGAATTCCTTTAAAATTATAACATATATTTATTTACTAAAACATTATAAATTGAAATTAATTAAGTTTAGACTACTAACAAATTACAATTAGATCACTTTAATTAAAGTAATCACAGAACTTAAACCTTTAAAGCTAAACTCAACTGTAAATAAAATACTGACACTTAATGATGGTTTATCTGTCCTCTACCGTTTGCTAACCACTTGCTAATAACGTCACATCCGGTTGCCACATCAAAAATTACGTAAACAAAATTCTAAAATCAAAGAGTTCGTACCATATTGTAAAGAAATAGATTCATCCTACATTGTTTATTATTTTATTTTATTAAAATTAATTTTATTAAAGTTGTTTAAACCCCTCGTTTATAGAATAAGTTTCATGTCAACGACTCATTTAATTATTATTATAGGATTATTTGGAAAAAACGTTTAGAGAAATGTATTTTCCTGGATAGAAAACTGTTTTCAGAATCCACGCAAATTTCATCACATATGTTTCTCTTCACTTTTGCTCAATAATAATATATGCGGATATATTCGTCTTTAGTCCTGAGTGACGTAACATATGCGGATATATCCGTCAATAGTCCGCCAAGGGTTAATACAAAAAATGTTTTAATATTTAACTCTCAAACGAAATTTAACTAAAAGGAAATTTGGTCATTACAATCAAGTTAATAGTTTGTTCCTACTTACAAACCAATAAGTGTACACTATTTACCCGTAACGGAGAAACTGTTTCACTATACAATGAACGAACTGGTTTTTAACAACTTCACAACAGTTTCAGTGTGGGTTAATTCTACCACGAGTACAATGAATAGAGGTTTCAAAATTCAAAAGAAAGCTGTTAGGTGTATGTTGGGAGCTAACCACCTTGACTCATGCAAGCCACTATTTATGGAGCTTAAATTGCTGACAGTTCCCTAACTCTACAGTTTTGAAGTAATTATACTTTTATGGCAAAATACTTTTATGGAAAATATCAATGTCCCCTATTATAACACAAGAAATTATTATGTGGCTAACCACAACTCTAAAATTGCTTAAACACAAACCTACTTATGCGAGAAGAAAAAACATCAATAAATTACCACAGTTTTTAAAATTTTGTGCTAATTTGCACTTATTTAAAACAAATTTTTTGGATTGATAAAACAATTAATAAAAACAAAAGACAACTTCGTTGCTTGTCTGTTCAAATGTCCTTATCAGGCCATCAATCTTTAATTGCTCCTTAATTTTATTATAGGTTGTGGTATCAAATTTGAGGTGTCATGATGGAGAAAATTATTATTTTATTACAAAAAGCCTTGAAGTAAACTTTATTTCTTTTCCATCATATAGTTTCATGTTTGTTTACATGTTTAAAATAAAACTCATGATTTTTATGGATTCAAAATTTATTGGTTTATTTCTTTCTATAACGAAGTTTGTTGGTTTATATTCATGTTACATTTCTTTGTGTTTTAAGTTGTGTTGTCACTTAGTAAAAATTTAATATTTGTTTTCATCTCCATTTCTTAAAAAATACATAGCGAGAATTAAACTTTTAAAAATCTCTTAATCTTTTCAAGTATTTTACTTTAGAAAACTGAATAAACATATTTTTCAATGTTTAAAACTTCAAACCATAATTAAAATTACAAGACAGTAAACAACAAAATTAAAACTATAAAAGATTCAAACTCCTAAAATAACATAAAATAATTAAACAAAATACTTGATGAGCGATATAGTAAATAATGAATATTCAATTAGTAAAATATTTCGTTATAAAAACCTCAAACAAGTGTCATCCTTCACGTCTGTATTAGCAGTAATTGCAGAACAGTCGGACGTTAAACCAAAATAAAAAAAAATTATTTATGTTTTTCAACTGATATTAATATCAATAAAACTGAATGAAACGAGAGTTCATTATAAAATTTCTTATTCTATTGTTTTTTGTCTTTCCTAGTACATTTTTCTTGAATTATTTCTGCCCCTTACTTTATACTCCCTGCTCTTCTTCCACCCGTTCGTGTTTCTGCTGCTTGAGTCATTATTTGCGCAAAATAAGCATTATACACAATTTTCGTACAATAATAGGATTGTTTTGATCCCAAACTAAACTTCACCCAATTGAGAAAAAACCGCTTGCTATCTGCACCCTTTACTGTACTTCCTTTTCAGTTCTATTTTGATGAGAAAACAATCCCCAAATAATTTTTTTTGTCATCAGTCTCTTGAATGGTTTGATGCAGTTATCAAAGTTGTTCTAGGCTATCTTGCGCAAGTCGTTTCATATCTACATTCCTGTAACATCCTACATCTTTTGTAATTTGCTTTACATATTCTAATCTTTGCCTCCCCCTACAATTTTTTCCTTTAAATCACCCTCCATTATTGATAGACCAATACCTAAATGTCTTAAGATATGCCCCACTAGCCTATCCCTTCTTCTGGTAAGATGCTTCCATATACTTCTGGTTTCATCCACTCGCCTAAGAACCTCTAAATTATTTATTTTGTCCACCCACCTAATCTTTAACATTTTCCTATAACACCACATTTCAAAGGTTCTATCCTCTTCTTTCCTACAGCCCCTATTACCCACGTTTCACTCCCGTATAATTTTACACTCCAAACATAATGTTTTAAGAAATTTTTTCTAACCTGTAAATCAATGTTTGTAGTTAGTAAGCTGTTTTTTTATTTCAAAGGTTTTCTAGCTTGAGCAATTCTGCTTTTGATATCACTAGTGCTTCTACTATCCTTTGTTATTTTACTCCCTAGATAGCAGAATTCCCCAACTTCCTGTATGTTTTCATTGCCTACTTTTACATTTCTCATCTCTTCTAAACCACTCTTGCTGCTGCACAACACTTTCGTTTTGTTCTTATTAATTGTCATGAAGTAATCCTTTTTAATGATCTCATCCATTCCATTTAAGATAGCCTCTAGTTCTTTTTTTGTCTCGGTTAATCTACTATATCATCGGCGAATCTCAGCATCTTTGTTGTTTCTCCTTGAATTTTTATTCCTGCGTCAAACTTCTCCAAATTATTTCCCCAAATAATATGAATTCTTTAAATTTTCCCAGTGCCGTATCATTTAGCTTTACGCCATGTCCCTATCATCCGTTCTTCATTAGTACAATAATTATTATAAACACATTTTTAGAAAGATTGTGGATATTGTGATGAAAGTATGAGAGTATGTAAAATCGGTTGGATCAGTCAAATGAGAGGAGTGTTAAACACAACAAATAGAAAACACGCTACGACCGATTCATCAACTAAAGTTAATTACAGTAGCCTATGTTCATAAATAAAGCGGTATATTTAATTTTAGCCTACAATTCAACGAAATTATCTTGGTAAATAAACAGAGCGTCGAATAAAACAAAATATTATCATTGTCAAATTAAATCTATTGTGAAAATATTCCTCTCGGAGACTATAAATAAATAACTGGCGAAGGGTGAGTCGCATTCAACAACATCAAAAACGTCCCTCTCGATTGGTTAACGCTTCATAAATTTACACAACTTTGTTTCCAAACAATAGGTTTTCGCCCCTAAAATATTAACTACAAAAAGTTGGAAGTTTTGATACATGAGTTTCGAATTCATTCCCAAATAGATTTGTTCAAGATCATTATCGTTAGTACTAAACAAACCGAAATAAACTGACCCGGCCATCAAAAATTTCATAAAGTTGTAAACAAAAATATTTTTATACCCTTGTTGTACAAATGCTTTTTCCCACGTTTTCCCAGAACCGATGAACACAGATTTTTGATAAAAATTTTATGAGGATTAATGTCAATACAACCGATATTCTTTTGTTTTCAATAATTTATCAATAAGTTGATTCTGTCAATGAATTCCGGGATGCGTGCAGGATTATTGTTAACCTTCATGGAGGCCATTAAATGAACTATTTTGTTTTTTCAATCACTTTTTTCAAAGTACAATAGATTGTTGAAAATCCGAACGTCAATAATCCGGACGACCCTAATGTCTTACATACATTTGTGGTATTAATCGTAAATGGCCGGGCTATACTATCGAATGCAAAGGGTCAAAAGCCAAAAATACGATATACTATGTAATTTTGAACGATAAACATTGTAAATTTGGTTATTGTTCAAGATATTTGGAGTGAAAATGAAGATGAAGATGAGAGTGGCACAAACGAGGACAACTACGTCGGGTCTGTTCACGCTGAAGCATTTAATGCCGTAGAGACTGCCGTAATTTTTTTTGAAAAATAGCCAGAAAGTACCCAGGAAAAGCTTGTTCTTGTAAAATTCTTAAGAGCTAGCTGCAAAAAAGAGAACTTTGAAGCTAATTCAACTTTTAGTGACTTTTTCAAATGAATTCTAAAAGGGTTATTAATCTGTTTTATTGTTCAGGGTCTTCTTGTGGTTTTTAGTGTCGAAAATATTCACATTTTATCGTGTGATTCAGTTTTTTTTATCAGTAAACAGCTCAAATAGATACGATAGGGATAAACAGAATAGAAGGAAAACATCATTTGTAGTACAACAAATATCCAAAAGTTGGTATGCACATTACAACTGGTAAAAAGTCAAAAGTATTACGTAATACGTATGTGAAATGCCTGTAAAATCAAAGTATAGTGTACTATACCATTGGTCTCAACCAAAACACCGTAATTTTCCTCATCAGGACTCAAACAGTGCAATATATCTGGTATAGTATAGTATAGTATAGGTCTCAAAGCCAGGCACCATGTATAAAACTGCTGCTGGGTCTCAATCAATGCAAAGACATGGTATAGTCTACTACACCACCAGGTCTCAGGAGGATATTCCAGAAATATAATATGTCAATAATACGTATTTATGTACAACGAGAGACTGCCGTAATTGCTTGAAAATAGTCAGGAAGCACGCTTTGTGTACAAAGCGTATAAAGCGTATCAGCTTAGTAAAGCGTATTAGCGTAGTAAAGCGTTGTGTATTGTTAGATACGCGTATCTAAGTAGATACTTTATGTCAAATCGCGCTGGGTGTTTCTGTACTGACATTTTAATTCCTAAGTGAGCCTGCTCAGCACGACACAACTGTTACGGATACAGAATCAAGATAGGATATTGTATGAGTAAAAGTGTAATACCGTTTTAAGATCAGTAAAAAGTTAGTGTGGTTTACCACTAAAATTTATTTAATTATTCATTGCTCTAGATAAACAATTTCGAATAAACTTAACAATGAACAGTACATTTATTACGTACGGTAGTATGGATGTATTTATATAATTTTCATAGAGCGCATTAGGTCATTAATCTTAATTTCTGTACAACGTTTGTTGAGATAACTACGGGTTGTAACAATTTGTTAGTCAGCCACAACTTTTAGTAAGCTCGGATTTACTACAACTTTGGAGAGAATTATATAGTTCGTGATATATAGGTTGTGTTATTTAGAATGAAATGCTATCAGTTTTCCTCGCTCAAAACACCTAGACCAATAGACAGAGTGTTTTAAAATGGAATGATCACCCATGAATTCATACTATAGCTAAAAATAGAAAAACAGTTCCTATACAGTATTATTAAAATAATCATCAGTTGTACTCAGACATTAAGTACAACTTGCGCGCTCTAACTTGGTGATCAGCAGTGAGAGTTAGGTAGAACTTTCACCAAAACGTTCTGTACCGCACATGTAACAATCAACAAAAATCTGGTGTGAAACACACACAACTTTGTCTTGCCAGTGCAAATAATTAACAATAAACCTAACATTAGAAATAAACAAAAAACTAACCTCAAAAACATAACCTTATTTTAATCATGAGTGAAACACGCTAAATGAAAATCGAACGCAGTTTGGCTTAAAAATACAGAAAATCACTCTTTCACGCTAAAATAGGCTCTGTAGTGAAAAATGCTTTAAATAAAAGTCGTAGATCCTTTTATTTTCTATAAAATTTATAGAAATTTGTAGAAAAAATTTGTATATACTATTGTGTCGTAAAATGCATTTTAAGGCCGAAATCTTAAAAAAAATCGATTTTTCACACGTTTTCGTGAGAAAAAAATCAGAAAATCGCTAATTACTGCTAAACTAAGCGTTATACAAAAAATTGTTAAAAATAAACGTTGTAGGATTTTAAATTCTCTACAATTTTTATTATATACATTTTTGCGCTAAAATGGATATTAAAGCCGTAATCTTAAAAAAACAACGTTTTTACGAGAAAACGCCCTCACCAAGAATTTCAGCAAACATGGCGTCTACCCTATCTTGTAGAGAATAAAAAATTGAGTAAACCAGGCGATTTTTAAAAAAATCGTAGGACCAGTTTTTGAGAAAATCGCAAAAAAGTGAAAAATTACACAAATGAACTACTACTTCCGGTTGACCGATTTTGATGAAAATTTTCGTGTCGGGTCCGGTAGTGGTATGTAACTTAGGTTTCAAGTTTCAAGTTCGTACGATGTTCCGTTGACGAGATATTCTGTTCACACACACACACACACACACACACAGACCAATCGCTAAAAACATGTTTTTTGGGTTCAGGGGGTCTGAAAACGTATAGATCCGGTGAAAACTCGATTTCGAAAAATCGACATGAAAACAATACTTTCCTTCCTATATATTCATATAGGCAAGAGAAAGTAAAAAATGAAGCATGCAGCTCTTAAATGTTATGTATCGTGTCGGTGAGCTCTGACTCATATGACTAAATTGCAAGTAACATCATTTCACTGACATATAACTATCACGACACTATCACCACTACAGCACGGTGTAGTGGTCAGTGTAACTAGCTTCTACACCGGGGTCCCGGGTTCGATTTCCGATCATTTTAAGCATTTTTTCATCACTCATTTTTATCTATTACTCTTCCATCGACTCCATTAGCAATAATTTTGTTAAACAATCGGACGTAAAATCAACAAAAACTATTCACCTTTTAATAAAAATTGTAAATCATTTTGTTTCTCCACCTAAGCGATGATCATGCGGGGAGTTGAAGCTCCAATATAAAGACTCAAAAATGAAAAACTTGAAACTTTCATCAGGTGCAACAGTAAGTTAGGCCTCCCAAAAAATCCTATTAAACGATCAATATAATAAACATGACTATCTTAGTCCTAAATTGAGTACAACGAAAGAAATAATAGGAATTGACAAACATAATAAACGTGTTTAAATTTAGTCTAGTGTGTTGTTTATTCCATATTATTTACGTATGTGGTTGTTTGTTAAAAAAATAATTAATTATATGAACCGAATATGACTATAACTACTATAATCTGGCAAACGGCAAATTTACACTGGTTACAAAATATGTTAGTCACTGGCGCAAAATATTGTTCCTCACCCGGTCTCATTTTGATCTGCAACGTTGCTTGGGCATAACATTATTCTCATTATAAAACATAAAAGCCTAATTTTCAATTTTAAGTAAATGTAGCTTTGGTGAGGGACAACACTAAACACATTCTAATAGATGAGTACCGCCTGCAGATTTATTTTCTATACCCCAACGACCTGCAGATGAGATCTAGCCAATAACAGCCAAGGTCGGGTGTTAGGTTGCCCCTTCTCTAAGTCACACTTTGTTTCACCGAACTCCTGCTGATATTTTGTTAGGGTGTCATCCACAGCAGTACCACAACGTGACAACGCAGGATTCGATTAACCAAAGTCAATTGGCTCCGTTCTGTGATCTACTAGGTCACTATGCTCCGCCTTCATCTGTAGTCTCTTATTCGTTAAGCTATAATTTGATGGAAGTAAATTACAATAAAATACGTATTTTAATAGTAGGCCTAGACTGAATTGATCACAAAATTTTAATAAAACTTAACAAACTAAAAAATGGACATTTACAATTGAATAATTACGTAATTAACTTTTACTTCCTAACGATCAAAATTTTCCACTAACTAGTATACGAAGATCTACTACAATCGAACCGCGTTAAGTACAAAACTGGTTTTAAAAACTAACACAGCGTATTAATATTAACTTAAATTTGTGCTGTCTACACTTACTAACTTGTTACAAGGTAACTATTTATATTAATAAGCGAACAGATCATCCCAGAAAAATAAACACACACAATAAATGCTAGAATCTGAAGAATAGAGAGTTCATAAAAAAATAGAAAACATTAAATTAACTAGAAATAAATACTAATATTATAATAGCCTAAAAGAATAAAATTGAATTCTACCTATTGTAGAAAGGAAACAGTTAGCCCCCAATCGGCGGCATTAATTAACTACACTTGTCAAAACTTATACAAAAACTATTGTCTTTGTGACACAATATATTATTCTCTATTAATTTATAGATCTTGTCACAATCTTTACTAAGTTTATAAAGAGGTAACGTTTATTTCGTTGTCAGAGGTAATCTCAGAAACTAACCAACCGATTTCAAAAATTCATTCATGTTGGAAGCTTTGAGCGTCCTGAATAATATAAGTTATATGGCGATATGGTTGTAAGGCTATACATCATGCAATTTTTACTTTCTCTTGCTTATGTGAATATAAAATAAGAAGGAAAGTATTATTTTCATGTCGATTTTTCGAAATCGAGTTTTCATCGGATCTACACGTTTTCAGACCCCCTGAACCCAAAAAAACACGTTCTTAGCGATTGGTCTGTGTGTGTGTGTGTGTGTTTTTTTTTGACATGTAATTTTGTGTGTGTGCGCGCGTGTGTGTGTGTGTGTGTGTGTGTGTGTGTGTGCCTGTGTGTGAACAGAATATCTCAAGAACGGAACATCGTACGAACTTTAAACTTGAAACTTAAGTTACATACCACTACCGGACGCGACACGAACATTTTCATCAAAATCGGTCAACCGGAAGTAGTAGTTTATTCGTATAATTTTTCACTTTTTGTGATTTTCTCAGAAACTGGTCCTATGATTTTTTTAAAAATCGCCTGGTTTACTCAATTTTTTATTCTCTACAAGATAGGATAGGCGCCATGTTTGCTGAAATTCTGGGTGAGGCTGTTTTTACGTAAAAACATTTTCTTTTTAAGATTGCGGCTTTAATATGGTATTTAGCGCAAAACGTTATATAAAAAAAGTTGTAGAAAATGTAAAATTCTACAACTTTTATTTCAAACATTTTCTTTGTATAACGCTTAGTTTAGCGGTAATTAGCAATTTTCTGTTTTTTTCTCACGAAAACGTGTGAAAAATGTATTTTTTTAAGATTTCGGCCTTAGAATGCATTTTACGACAAAAGTGTAATAAATAAAATTTATAGGAAATTAAGAGATCTACAACTTTTATTTACAGCATGTTTTTGTACAGTGCCTAGTTTAGCGTGAATGAGCGATTTTCCGTATTTTTAAGCCAAACTGAGGTCGATTTTAATTTTGCGTATTTCACTAATGGTTTTTGAGGTTTGTTTTTTGTTTATTTCTAATGTTTTATTATTAATACTAGTTAATTTTGTTAATTATTTGCTTTTGCAAGAGAAAGTCGCGTGAGTGTTTCACACCAGATTTTTAATTTTATTTAAATATTGTGATTGGTAAATTTGTTATCTTTTATTTAATTTGTTTGGATTAAAGTCTTTTGAACAGTTTGGTATTATTATCTGGCTGTGTTATACCATCTATCGTGTACAATGTATTTTATTATGCAGTCAGGTATCAGGTACGTTGCAGTACCTCCCTACAGTATGACATCATCCTTTAATCTTTCTTTTATTCAAAAATTTTTAAATTATTTACAATGCAGTTAATATCTGTATATATTTTGTACATTATACAAAAAAAAAACGCAATAGTTATAATATCAGATCCGATTTCTAGGTAGAAAGTTATGTACACTTTCAAAAAATCAGAAAGATTGTAGATCTACTGTTTATTAGGAAAAATATTTTACCTATTATTTCTTATAACTCATATTAAAAAATTTTCATGTCATTCTTCACCCCTTTTTTGATGATTCATACTGATTCGAACAAAATGCATGTTTCTACTACCAATTGGTTAAATTTGTAAAGTTATGATTTGAGTTTCAACATGTAATGTTGTGTGAGAAGTTAAACGCTTTAAATTTAGTTTGCTGTGAAGCGGAGGGGGCGGGTTATTGCTACGTAATAAAATTTTATAATGGTAGCTTTAGTATTACTTGCTACGTGTTTTGACATTTCAAATAAAATATCCTGAATATGACTTATTTATATAGCTTTTTGGAAAATTGTAGTAAATTTAATTTTCTCTTTATAACATTTCAGTAAAGAAGTTTTACTGAAATATAAATTTATCGTGCGGGAAATCAAATATTTTATGTGAAGCATGAAAAATATCTTGATAGAAAAATAAAGGTAATTGTACCTACGGGTTATACTAACATTTCTTGATTTACTTGCTATATGATTAACTTAACTTGTACTTGAATTACAAAAATATAAAAAATGTGTTACATATTGTCTTTAACTTTTTTTTCATTCCATTCCATTTCGTTTTATTTATTTATCCTCCTCGCTAGTTCTCTTAACTTCTTTTAACTTTATTTTTGTCTTTTGAAAACTTGAATGAAAACTTTTTGTTTTCATTCAATTTCGTTTTATTTATTTTTTATATTTTTACTTATCCTCCTCGCTAATTCTCTTAACTTCTTGATCACCCGCTACTGAAATTTTCCATGTATATTTTTTGGTGTTTGGACATAAATTCTAACGCGTTTACGTTTAAAATACATGAAACTAACGTGTTAAACTTTTTTTTACATCGGCTAATTTATTTATTTATTTTTTTGGTTTAACGTTTGACTGTTTGGCAATTACTGCTAATGCAGACGGTAAAGGATGAAATGATTTTTGTATCGTATAAAAATATGCCATGCCTGAGTGGGATTCGAACCCAAGACCGCATGATGATCGGCTAATAAGTGACACCAAGTTAACATATAGCTTTTTAATATCTACCAATAACTTCTATGAGTTGAAAAGGAGATGTAAATCGTAAAACACAAAATAATTATTCCAATTTTTCAAAATCTGTAATTCTTAAAAGTGGATTTAATGGCCTTGATTCTGTTGCCTAGAGAAATTATATGTCGAAGGAAAGCAAAAGAACTGGAAAAAATAAACCAGTTTATTTATTTATTTTATATTTATTGAGGCTAATTTAATTTTAAAAGTGAAGTTTTTCAACCCCATTTTTAGCTTAATAATATTGGGGGTACTTTACTCCTGTTCAAATATACTAAGATTCACGTTTCTCAATAACGGCTTTAACTATTTTGTTTAAATGTCCCTGATTTACTATTTTATTCCGTTTATTAACACCCTGTTAGCAAAAAAATTTGGAAAAAATTGGGGAGCAATTCATAATGACGTTTGTTTTGGTTTTGGTCAAGGAATTAGCTTTGTTAAAAATGTACTTTTTAGTCAAAAAATCTAGGTTCTCTAGACATCTGATAGGAACATTTTTGTCCGATTCTTTCTTGCAAAAGGGAATTTTGATTTCCTTATTCGCGGAAAAATATTAGGTGTGATTAAAATAAGTACGAATATTTTATAAATTATGAGTAATATCAGTTACAAATTCAAAATATTTTTAACGAAATAGTGAGTACCTATGTAAAAGTTTTTACGAAAGCCGTCAGTTTGATTTTAGACAGCTACGATTGATGTTAATTTAATGAAACCGATAAATTATTAACTACTTATTTTAAAAGAAAAGTTTTTTTTGGTATACTTTGACATAAGGTTATCCTAATACATCCTGTAAATTCATACAGAATAATACGTATTTTCACCCACAATAGCTTTTGAGAAACTTCGTGTTCAACTTTTCAAAGTAAATGATATAATTCATGACAAATTTTGATTGATTTTCTTCTCATACCTAAAAGGCTTTCATTATTATTTCTAAATAAGCTTTATCATTGTTAAAATCTTATCATGTATTTAATTTCATAAAGTTCAAAGCACTCCTAAAATTTTATTTAATATAGTTATTTTAAAATGAGTCTACAGCATTCAATTTATTAACTAAATCTATAAAATCCATAATTCAACATAAATTTTCATGGACTGCTTAAAGTGTATATACCCGTATTCTTTCACAGCACATCAAAGTGTTTTCCAATATTAAGTCTTAAATAAACTTGTTCATGTTTATATTATAAACGTTTTTCATACTTGCTTTTATTTTATATTCTCTTAAAATTTAAAAGAAACTTACATTACAGACACTGGTAGCTTATTCTGAACGATTCTTCACAAAAATAATTCTGGTAGCTTAAATTGAACTTATTACATTGAATAAATAACTTACAAAATATTCAATCAAGTTCACTATCTCTTTTTAGCCTGAATGAATTAGTTTCTTGATAATTTAAATTTAACTTAAATTAATTTTCAGGTCATTGACCTCAAAATATTTTGAAATATTTGCATATTGACTACGATTGTTTTGCGTATTACCTTCTTTTGTCCTATATCAATTAATAAGGAACGAATATACTACTGTTTTCATGTCAATTTTTTAAAATCAAGTTTTCACCCGAAATAAACTTTTTCAGGCTTTATAAACCAAAACAAAAACGACATATTTTTAGCGATTTGTCTGTGTGTGTATCAGTGTGTGAACAAAATATCTCAAGATAGGAATTCAGTACAAAAGTAAAAATGAAAAACTTAAGGGGAGACTGTACTTTGTATCCCGCCAATGATAAATTTGCTACTTTTAGGTACATTTTTCATAGGATTGGTAAAAGATAGGGAAATTAAACTTGACACACTATAGGTGTCGGGTTTCTTCTCAAGCTACTGGCATTTTTTCAATTTTATCTTTGGACCGTACTATTTTTTTTTAATAATAATAAAATAAAATTTTTACAAATTGATTTCTACGTTTTTTGCGTATTACTAATTTTTGGAGCACCTGAGGAAGTCATAGCTAAAAATGTCGGTATATGTGGATATACAAGATAATTAAATGGTAAAAATTTCAGTCTGGTAAGTTTATTGGTTTCTGAAAAAAACATAGCCTACCTAGTATTAAAAATCTAAATTTACGGGAAAACGCAAGAAACAAGACGGCAAAAATCAAAACCAAAATGTACACAAGCAAGTAAATTCCCCATCAACTGTTGTTTAGAAAGCTGAACCAACAGCTAAGAATACAAAAACCAGTAATGCAGATATTTTAAATTCAAAATTTTCTTTGCACTAAACCGAGCAGTACAAAATTGTGAAAAATATTCGTTCTTGGTAACATAATCATTTTTCTGTGTAAACTTGATAAAAACTTAATTTTTTCGTAAAAAATTTTTATGATGTAATTTTATGTTTTTCTGGTAGATCTAGGCCTAAACTATTCGAAAACATAAAAACCAAAAATCAAAATTTTGAGTTTAAACCATCAAGCACTCTCCCCTTAAGTTAAATACCACAACAGAACCCGACACGAACATTTTTATCAAAATCGGTAAACTGAAAGTAGTAAGTTTAATTGTGCAATTTTTCACTTTTTTGCAATTTTATCAGAACGGCTTGTATGATCGTTTTTAAAAAATCTCATTTACAATATTTTTTGTAGTACAAGATAGGGCCATGTCCATGTTATACAAGATGTTATCCATGGCCATGTTGTACAAGATAGGCCAAGATAAGCGCCATGTCTGCTGAACGTTTAAGGGCTGTGCTCTGGTGGTAATTTTTTTTTTTTAAATTGTGGCCTTAGTTCAATAAATTTAAATCCAATTTTTCCAATGTTTATAAGATTATAATCAGCATTTAAGGTAAAAAGCGTATGTAATTAAAGTTGTGGAAATAAAAAAAACCTACATCTTTTACTTTGAACCTATTATTCAACAACGCTTACTTCATCGTCAATTTGTGATCCTGAATTTTACTCATGAAAATCTGTGAGCAATGGATTTTTTTTAAGATTGCGGCTTTAGTTTGCATTTTACTACAAAAGTGTATATAGGCCTAATTAAATTCATAGGATACTAAAAACTTACACCTATTATTTCAAGAATGTTTTCTAAAGTTCTTAGTTTAGTCTCAATTAGTGATTTTCCGTATTTTTAAGTGAAAAAGTTTTTATTTTCATTTAGCGTCATTCACTCACCGTTAAAATTAGTTTGTGTTTTTCATTTTTATTGTTTACTAATGATTAAACATAGGTTATATTGTTAATTATTTATATTGCAAAGAGAAAGTGGTATGAATATTTCATACAAGACTTTTTTTACTTTCTTTTCCAATAAATCTATAACAAGGTTACCACAATCTCCCGTTCCACATAAATAAACATAAGAAAATAAACTTGAAGTAAGTCAAATTTAGTTTTAACTGGTGATAAATAAGAAAGATATTGCAATTATGATACCATATGTTTGATGATTCAAAATGAAAACCTTTAAAAATTATAAATTTTTACCTAAAATTTAACATCCGAGAATTAGATAAGTTTTCATTTTACCGGAGGAACAGAATCACGCTGAAATATTTTGCCTATCAGAACGTTCTAACAAAAAGTTTCTGAACACATTATTGTATTAATATTTTCTTTATTTTTATGTAGAAAAAATAAGAAAATAAGTATTCTTATTTTTTTGTTTTTTTATTTTAAATATTCGTATTAAGTAAAATTATAAACATTGTATAACGACGAGCCAAAAAATTTGAAGCAGGAAACGGAAATGATAAGCGACGCAATAAAAGAATGACTCTCATTCGCTTGGAGTAGCCAAATAAAACGCTGTGTATGTAAACTGTGACCAAAACTGTCAGACATAAAGCCGATACAAAAAGTAATTGATTAAAATTTATTTCCAAAAGTTTTCACTGTTCAATTCATAAATCAACTTAATAAGTTAACGAGATTTTAATTTCATTATTAACAACCAAAACAATATAATAAGAAATAATTTATTTATAAACAGCTCGTTAAAAAATTAACATAATTTAATACTCACATTTTTAAACATAAATTAAACAAATTTCTTACGTCCGAATATTTTGCTCATAAATACTAATACAGCCGGATGAGAGTTTCATCCGTTTTTTATTTATCTGCGTTTGTTCTATCACATTTAATGTGATAGATAATGATGAATGATTAAAAATTCCAGAGCTGACCGAGAATCGAACTCGGAACAGAAGCACCAAAGTTAATGACCTCGATAATACGCGCCGGCTTAAATCTATTGAATAAACTTGAACATAAATTGGTATACTTCTGGTATTAAATTTAGACAAAAAGTAACAGTAATAAAAACTACGATGTAATATGAAAACAATGTTTCAAAAATTTAAAAGAAAATTTGATAGGTTATTTAGAAGTAAAATATTACATTAATACAAACTTACTCAATAAACATTCTACGAACCATTTCAATCCAGTTTTCTGGAATTGATCTCAGGAAATATTAAAAAGTATATTATTATTATTATACACGTTGTAGACCCTTATGGATCGTGTGAAGCTTCTACGGTTCTTCCTGCGGGTTCTCCATGACATCTGCATCTTCTCACTCATGGCTCTCTTCCACTCCTCTGTCCACGTAGTGCCGGACTTTCTACTCGTCAATGCCGGCCGCATTGGCGCAGTTGGTAACGTGCTCGCCTCTCATCATGCGGTCTTGGGTTCGAATCCCATTCAGGCACGGCATATTTTCATACGTTACAAAAAATCATTTCATCCTTCACCGTCTGCATTAGCAGTAATTGCAGAACAGCCGGACGTTAAAACAAAAAAAAATATTCATTTTCTATACGTATTGCGGTCTGTCGCGTCTTTAGAAGTGAGCTAAGCGTTGTCAAGGTCTCTTCTTACTTGTTCGGCCCAAGTCATGCCTTTAAGATTTTCTGTAGCAATAAGAATCTGGTGGGTAAGTCTGTGTTCAGGAAGTCGTTGTATGGGTCCATAGAATTTAAATCGTCTTTTTCTAATGTCTGCTGAAATGTTTGAAATTTTCTCTGTGGTTCTGTTGGTTTGTAGCCGGTATCCATCGTCAGTTTTTCGTGGTTCAAGTATAGCAAGCTACACTAAGCAAAAAGTACATTTATATTACCTATAAAATTATTTTTTAAGAAATACTGTTGGGCGTTACGTCATTCGTAAGGATGCTGCTTTCTGATTAGTCCGTACTCTTACTGGGCGTCACGTCCAGTAAGTTTTTGACATAAGGTCCACCTAATGTCAACGTCTAGTTAACGGTAGGACAGAACATTTGTGAGTACTATCTAATCGAGATTTATAATTTCTAGGTTGGTATCACTTACCAAACACGTAATAACTCATTATAGAGATCTTTCGGATATGTACTGAACGAAACTGAAATTGATTTCTGTCACTGCAGAATATTTACACGGTTTTTTTTTTTAATCACGAATGTTCATTCAAAACTAAGAAAAGGAGAAAAAATGAGAGTGAGTCCTTTTTCCGTGTTGTTCGGTTTTAATAACGAAATTTTTGGCCAGTAATGTATCATATTCTTAGGGAATAACTTTTTACAACTTTAAATCAAAAATTACGATACGTAGAAGGCAACTGAAAATTTCTGATTTAAAATGTCTTGAGAAGGAAGACGGGCAATATCAAACCGGATAAGAAAATATAGGTTTCCTGATTAATTCCGTTTTAAAACAAGATACCTATTTGCTCTACCAACGAGCATCAGTCGGAAAACAATAAACAATGATCTAAGGAATTGATGATACAATGGCCAATGTAATTTCAAAAAAAATTTCTGGAATTATTCATATTAATTCCTCACTGTATTTTAAGATGCACAAAAATAATTTTACCCGAAATAAAAAAATAGAGTGTTAAACACTTTTTGCACTCGATTTGCTATTTCAAGCTTAAAAATAAATTCTCTTTTTATAACATGGTCTGACAATTATATACTGAAGCATTTAGGAATAGAAGATGACACATTTAAGGTGTAAATGTCACTAGTCAGAGTTATCTCTTCTGAGAGTCATGAATTTCAATTTGCAATCTCAGACCCTGTTGAGAATGAAGTGAAGGCGTCATTCGGAGGGTGGAGAGTAGATGATTTTCGGAAGAAATGACATTCTGATACGAATAAATTTAACTCTGAGAAGGCAAGTTAAACCAGCTCCCGACTTGTCTCACTCAGAAAAGATTTTAGAAGTTCAAACCAGCCTGTCGGGTGCTTACCTAAAAATCAAATTCCTTGCACAACAATTTCAACAGCTCAGCATGTAACTATTTTTATTTTCTCTTCCCTATATGAATATATAAAAAGGAAAGTATTGTTTTCATGTTGATTTTCCGAAATCGAGTTTTCACCGGATCTACACGTTTTCAGACCCCCTGAATCCAAAAACCATGTTTCTAGCGATTGGCCTGTGTGTGTGCGTGTGTGTGCGTGTGTGTGCGTGCGTGTGTGCGTGCGTGTGTGTGTGCGCGCGCGCGCGCGTGTGTGTGTGTGTGTGCGCGTGTGAACAAAATATCTCAAGAACGGAACATCGTACGAACTTGAAACTTTAAACTTAAATTAGATACCACTAGCGGAACCGCCACAAACATTTTCATCAAAGTCGGTCAACCGGAAGTAGTAGTTTATTTGTGTAAATTTTCACTTTTTTACGATTTTCTCAAAAACGGCTCCTACGATATTTTTTTAAAATCGCCTCATTTAATAAATTTTAATTGTCTGCAAGATAAGGTAGGCTCCCATTTCTGCTGAAATTCTTGGTGAGGCATTTTCTCGTGAATTTTTTTTTTAAGATTACGGCTTTAGAATACATTTTAGCGCAAAAACATACATAACAAAAGTTGTAGAAAATTTTAAATCCCACAACTTTTATTTCAACCACTTTTTTGTAGAACGCTTAGTTTAGCGATAATTAGCAATTTTGTTTTTTTTTCTCACGAATTAGTAAAAAAAAATTAATTTTTTAAGATTTCAGCGTTAGTATGTACGACAAAAGAGTATATAATTAAATTTATAGAAAATTAAAAGATCTACAACTTTTATTCAAAGCGTTTTCTCTACAGAGCCTAGCTTAGCGTGAAAGAGTGATTTTCCTTATTTTTAAGCCAAACTGAGGTTGAATTTCATTTTGCTTCTTTCGCTCATGATTAAAATTAGGTTATGTTTATTTAGGTTAGTTTTTTTTTAATCTTATGTTTTATTACTAATGTTAGGCTATATTGTTCATAATTTGTATTGGCAAGAGAAAGTTGCATAAGTGTTTCTCTTCAGATTTTTAAGTTTACTGACAGATGATTTGTTGGCTTTCTTCCCGCCACCTCCCCTACGATTGGTCTCCCAAAAGCATAGACCCGGAGGCTGTTCCGCAGAACTCGTATATATATCTCGTGACTGGCGACTGTCACAGACTAAAGTGATTATTATAAAACTTAAAACTGGATTTGAAGAGCGAGTTTACTGACAAATTGGATTTGTAATAAAGAATATTATTACCCTACCCTTTTTTAAGAGAACGCATGAATAGTTCGTTTGCGGAAAGTTTACAAATCGCATCTGATAATATTTCATAAAATTGTTATGTTCGAACAAGCGACCTACATTAACATATAGGCTACATTTCATATAGGCAGGCTTTACACTCTGTAAAATCATACCTATCAAGATTATAATAATTTTTCTGGTTATACTTTCGCTACTGCATTTAGGCGATTGCCGTCGCCCAATTAATTTTTTTTCTTCTCATGTGTATGAGTAGGGTGTTGAAGGTTCTAATTTTATACAGTTTCTTTAGAAGATATAAATTTTACTCATAAATTTTCCGTCCTAAATCAACGAGGAATAAACTTCACAAAACGGTACTTGATAAATTATTTTTGACCTACGCTATTATTGGGTTTAAAGGGAGTGTGGATCCCTATCTTAAGCAACATTAATATTTGTACCTTTTTGACAGCAATCACTACAGCTAGAGCATCAATTTTTTTTGTATGAAAGGCCACTCTTTGGTACATAATTAGAATGTGTAACATTTAATTCTGGTAAAAATTTTGATTTTCACAATTTTTAAATGAGACCATTTTTTCATCAAAAAAAATGACCGAAAAATTTTTTTTCTCCCACATTTTTCAATATTTATCAAAACGGCATATTCAATCAATAAAACTAGACTATTAACATACTCCATAAAAATTTCAGCCTAGTACCTTTTGTGGAAGCTGAGAAAAGGTACATAAAGTTCTAAAATTGACGTTTTGAGATATTCGCGTTTAGTTTGAGAAAAAAAACACGAGTGTAAACAAAGACAGACCACAACAAAAATAGTGCAGGTTATAAAATTTTAGGTTATACTGCCAACCTATGAATAAATAAAAGAGAGACGGCAGTGTGGAAAAATAGTATAATAAATTACAGTAAAATATAAATCGAAAGGGAAAATTATATTGTAAAATTTTTTGACAGGCGGCAAAATCAGCTTAAACATAAAATCACAAATAAATTAATAAAATATTTTCTAACTGCCATAGCAACATGATTCTAACGCCATTTTAAAGGTCACATTTTAAATTATTTTTTAAACGAAAACACGAAAAGTCGATAATTTTTTAAATTTTTATTCCACACTCCCCTTAACAATTAAATGAATGCTGAAGATATAGGCGCTGACTGTTACCTGAGGCTTGATATTAATCTAAACCCTTCTCTATTCTAGTGGAACATTATAGAAGCAGTCAAAATAGAAACAAACATTTCTGCAAGTTTCGATTTTTAAAAATTCCCATTCAAAACATTCCATTCATCGCAATTCACTACCCTTGTTCAACATACTCCACCCAATACTGTACACTATTTCTTACAATAAAGAAAGATAAAGATAAATTTAAAAAATCTGGTGTGAAACACTCACTCAACTTTCTCTTGCCAGTGCAAATAATTAACAATAAACCTAACATAAGTAATAAAACATTAGAAATAAACAAAAAACTAACCTCAAAAACATAGCCTTATTTTAATCATAAGTGAAAGACGCAAAATGAAAATCGAACTCAGTTTGGCTTAAAAATACGGGAAATCACTCTTTCACGCTAAAATAGGCTCTGTAGAAAAAAATGCTTACAATAAAAGTTGTAGATCTTTTAATTTTCTATAAATTTTATTATAAACACTTGTGTCAAAAAATGAATACTAAGGCCGAAATCTTAAAAAACTCGATTTTTCACACGTTTTCGTTATAAAAAACAGAAAATCGCTAATTACCGCTAACCTAAGCGTTATACAAAAAAATGTTTGAAATAAAAGTTGTAGAATTTTAAATTTTCTACATATTTTATTATATAAATTTTTGCGCTATAATACATATTTAAGCCGTATTCTTAAAAAAACACTTTTTTACGTAAAAATACCCTCACCAAGAATTTCAGCAAACATGGCGCCTACTCTATCTTGTAGAGAATAAAAAATTGAGTAAATAAGGCGATTTTAAAAGAAATCGTAGGACCAGTTTTTAAGAAAATCGCAAAAAAGTGAAAAATTATACGAATAAACTACTACTTCTGGTTGACCGATTTTGATGAAAATGTTCGTGTCGGGTCCGGTAGTGGTATGTAACTTAAGTTTCAAGTTTCAAGTTCGAACGATGTTCCGTTCTTGAGATATTTTGTATACACACACACACACACACACACACACACACACACACACACACCAATCGCTAAAAACATGTTTTTTGGGTCCAGGGAGTCTGAAAACGTATAGATCCGGTGAAAACTCGATTTCGAAAAATCGACATGAAAACAATACTTTCCTTCCTATATATTCATATAGGCAAGAGAAAGTAAAAAGATAAGATAAAAAAAGATAAATAAATAAAGATAAGATAAAGAAAGATGGACTAATTCCATCAAACATTTCTAGAATAATCACGGACTGCCACTATGTTACAATAGGTTATTTGGATTAATAGTCTATCAGTCACAACCTACTTCCAAATCGGTTCAAAACGTATTCTGATGTGATTTTTGTTCTTATATTATTTTCTACAGAATCGGTTAAAAGTACCATTTATCAATATTTATTTTTATTTAAATTTTATCTATCGAGAAGATTAATGAAATGTATAGATATTAGAAAACTAGGTTAATTGAAAGTCCCATTGTCCGTTGTCCGTCAAATGATTCTTGACATGTACATTGAATGAATCAAAATAAAAATCTGCTCTTGACGGTACACAAATTGATTAAATCACTAGTTTAGTAATTTATAGCGAGAATACTATAGAATTCTGGTATTTACGATTTTATTCATACGTTCATAAACATTGTAGATTGTTAGATTAAAAATATATTTAAACAAATAAATTTTTTGTTTTTTTTAACTAATATTTACCAACTTTTCATTAGCTGTTAAACAATAAAGTTTTGTTAAATAGAAAATATCAGACACTATAATATACGAATAATAATCAAACCCCAATGCTGTTACGGGTTTAAGACATTTGGAACGGATTCGCAGAAATAGTCAAAGGAAAAGGAATTTCTGAGAAAATTCTGAAACTAAAAATGTTTATGTACCATTTGATATTGAACCAACAATTGTACGACAAGTTTGTAAAGATCTCGACCAGGATGAAGAAAACTGTAATAGCTGTTTTAGGACATACAAGGAGAATGAAGTTATAAAAATAATATTAAAACACTATTTGAACTTCTAGGAAATTAGACGCCTTCTTAGATGAAGAAGTTTAAAAAAATTTACAGATGAGCGGAATCAACGAATATTCAGAGGAACAGAAAACTGTTCATTGAATGCTGAAGGATGTGTCTGAGGAAAAACAGAAAAGAACTAGACGGTTATTCTTAGAAGGGAAAAACAAATATTAGTGAGTGAATGACAGAATCCTCACAAAAACAAAAAATAAGAGAAATTTCTTGTAACTGTATTATTGCAAATCATAAGCCCACATAGTTCAATACGACAGCTTTAAGGAACTTTTATTAATCTTTAGAGACAATCATCATAAAAATACTGCGCCATTTTAAGCGGTTCTTTCAAGATGTGATTATTTTTAAATAACTAAAGTTCCTTTTAAATTTATAACAAATGTTTATAGTTAAACTACTGACATTAAAGATTATTGTTATATCGGCTGGAAGAGAACGTTAAACTTCATAATAGCTTAGTATAAAATGTTTTAAAACTAAATATGTTAATTTACAATTAAATAGACATTTAATCTCTTATTAAATGTGAAAACCAATTATACACTATTTACACCCGTCTCGGAGAAATTACTTTAATACGCGATGAACAAATCGGTTTTAAACAAATTTGCTTCATAATGACTTATACAACACTGACTAACTAACAAAACATTAGCTGATTTTTAATAAACAACTCAGGACTTTCTTGAAGGATAAAGAAAGCTATTGAACACAATAGATATTATAGCGATGTATAAAAAAATAAATCGGACTTTCTACCCTAAACTAGAAAACAAGAAAATGTGAGGCCATTCACACCTATAACAACATTGACAAAATACCATCGCTTAGGGGGTTTATTTTACAATACTGTGACACACGCTGTCTCAACAATGCGTATTATTGCCGTTTGGATTGGACTAGCAGCCAGTCTGCATCACTTTTTGACCTTCTACCGGGTGATTTTTTAGTCCTGTTACCCAATGTTAATGTCTGGTAATTTTTTTCTAAGAAGGGAATATTTTGTTTTGTGACACAAAGTTGGTAGCCCTACTCAACCGGTATAGATACGACAGTTTGAGTTGATTCTCCCTGAGTTGCGTAAAATTTTGTGCTGTTTCCAGTTGTGTTACGAACAGAATGTCTTTTACCCTAGAACAACGGGTTTTCATTCTTGAACAATATTTTGCTACAAAATCGTATGCGAATGTAAAAGAATCATTTCAAATTAATTTTTTTGGTGTTCCTCCACTCTATTTTAGTCAATTTCTAGGCTAACTAACTGATTTTTAGAGGGAGGTATTGTTTGCAGCAGAAAACGTAGTGGTCGACCAACTCTCTTGACAGATGACGTTAAGAGAATGTGAAAACAAGATTGCTCAATTCTCCATAGAAAAGTTTACAAAAACTTTCCTCGCATGTTGATTTGTCATATTCGAGTGCTCAGAAAGCTGCTAAAAAATTGAAATTGTATCCGTATCACATACGATTAGTTCTAGAGCTTCAGCCTTCAGATTTAAACAAGAGATTGTTTTAGGATAAAAGATATTCTGTTCGTAGCACGACCGGAAATGGCACAAAATTTTACACAGCTCAAAGAGAATCAACTCACACTGCCATATCCATACTGGTTGAGTAGGGCTACCAACTTCGTGTCACTAAACAAAATTTATTTTGTTTTAGAAAAATATTACCAGACATTAACAATTGGGTAACAGGACTAAAAAATCACTCTGTAGTATAGAGTAAAAGTTTTTATTTTAGTATTCCATTAAGTTCTATGATGATCTTTTATTATTTTTACTTTCTCTTGCCTACATGAATATATAGGAAGGAAAGTATTGTTTTTATGTAGATTTTTGGAAATCGAGTTTTCACCGGATCTACACGTTTTCAGATACCCTGAATCCAAAAAACCATGTTTTTAACGATTTGTCTGTGTGTGTGAGTGAACCGAATATCTCAAGAACGGAACATCGTAAAAACCTGAAACTTGAAACTTAAGTTACATACCACTACCGGACCCGCCACGAACATTTTCATTAAAATCGGTCAACCGGAAGTAGTAGTTTATTCGTGTAATTTTTCACTCTAGTGATTTTCTCAAAAACTGGTTCTATGATTTTTTTCAACTCACTTGGTTTACTAAATTTTTTATGCTTTACAAGACAGGGTAAGCGCCATGTTTGCTAAAATTCTTGGTGAGGCTGTTTTCACTTAAAAAAAATTGATTTTTAAAAAATATTACGGCTTTAATATGAATTTTAGCGCAAAAGTTTACAGAATAAAAATGTAGAGAATTTAAAATCCTACAACTTTTATTTCTAACATTTTTTTGTATAACGCTTAGTTTAGCGGTAATTAGCGATTTTGTTTTTTTCTCACGAAAACGTGTGAAAAATCGATTTTTTAAAGATTTCGGCCTTAGTATACATTTTACGACAAAAGTGTATAATATAATCAAATTTATAGAAAATTAAAAGATGTACAACTTTTATTTAAAGCATTTTTCTTTACAGAGCCTAGTTTAGTTTGAAAGAGTGATTTTCCGTATTTTTAAGCCAAACTGAGGTTGATTTTCATTTTGCGTCTTTCACTCATGATTAAAATTAAGTTATGTTTATTGGGGTTAGTTTTTTTTGTTTATTTCTTATGTTTAATTACTAATGTTGGATTATATTGTTAATTATTTGCATTGGCAAGAGAAAGCTGTGTGAGTGTATCACACCAGATTTTTTCTTATACACATTATGAAAAATTCTTGTGTTCTTTATAAGTAGCGTTGATGCCTTTGTCAGTCAGTCAGTCAATTCAGGCACAGCATATGAAAAAATATGCCGTGCCTGAATTTGGTTCGAATCCCATTCAGGCACGGCATATTTTCTACGTTACAAAAAATCATTTCATCCTTTACTGTCTGTATTAGCAGTAATTTCAGAACAGTCGGACGTTAAAAAAAAAAACATAGTCAGTCAGTGAAATGAAGTGAAGCAGTAAAATACCGGTGTAAACATAAAGTGTCGTGTATTGAAGCATTTTATCCATGCCAGGCAGTTTGTGTACAATTTCATCATGAAATATAAATTAATTTGATTGTAAATGACCTTAGCATTTTTAGTTAATTTTAATCTCTTAAGTTTGGAAACTTAATGTAGTAATTTTCTAGTTCTTAAAACAGTAATAATTAATAAACACATATACCGTATTTACGCGTGTATAGGCCGCACTTTTTTAGACAAAACTGAACGTGAAATAATGGGGTGCGGCTTATATTCGAGATAAGCTATATCTACATGCTTATGATAAATATAAGTATGAATAAAACTTCAAATATGAGATTGAAAACAATTTATTAAAATGAAAAATACAGTATTACATACCTAATGAAAATTAAAATATGGTAAATGGACTATTGTTCATCGTTTGATTCATCGCTGCAGTCGTCATTCGTGCTTGTATTTTCGCTATCAGATGATTGTTGCCACACCGCATTATCTGCGGTCCCGTCCATCGCATTTGAAATTGATGTTACTTTGAAGCTCTTGGACACCATTTCTGAGGGAATGATTTTCCAGGCAGCCAGAATCCATTCGCACATTTGAGATAATGAAGGTTTCTTTAATCGTCCAGTCGGTGTCATTTCTGTAGATCTGCTTCTCCAGGCCTGATATAAACTCCGCAATGTACTTTGAATGGGTGATTAATCGATTCATCAAGGGATTGTAACATGCCCGTCATTCCTCCTGGTATAACAACCATGTCACACTTTTCTTGCCTCAATTTATCTTTAACGTTTTCTGTCATATAAGTGCTCGAAAACTGTTAATAATGAGCATAGATCGCCGACGTAGGAGTGCACCAGGACGTTGAAATACATACAGAGTTTAACCAGTCCATATAAAGTTCTTCCGTCATCCATCCCTTTTCCTGTGCTCTCACTAAAATTCCTGAAGGCAGCTTTTCTTTAGGAACTGTTTTGCGCTTAAACACCACGTAAGGCGGTAGTTTACGTCCATCTGCAGTGATGCTCAACATCACAGTACATCGCTGCTTTTCTGCCTCAGCAGTTCGCACTAACACTGTTCTTTCACCTGAAGCATTCACTGTTGTTTCATTCGGCATGTCAAAAAATACTGGAGTTTCATCACAATTTCCAATCGCCCTAATACAATAATCGTTCACATTTCTTAGCTCCAGAACATGCCTTTGAAACTTGAAAAGTTTGTCTTGGTACGTATCAGGAAGCCGTTGCGTCAATGTGGTCCGTCGTCGAATAACCAAGCCGTGTCGTGCCATAATCTTCTTGCCCAGCCGTAGCTTCCCTTGAAGTCATCACGAGAAATGTTTATGCTTTCTGCTATCTTTTGGCCTTCAAACTGCAACATTTTTACAGACACAGCAAATCCGTTAGCTCGTATGTTACGCACATAATCCAAGAACACGGTCTCTATTTCAGGATATTTTGCCTTCTTTCCGCGAAAAGATTGTCGATTTTTTTATGCTTTTTGAAGTGCGGCCTTTGCTTGGATCCACCTCCATACTTTTTTTTCGTGAAAATCGAATTTTCTCCCTGCCGCACGATTCCCGTTTTCTTCTGGTAACGCACCACTTGCAGCTTGAATTTTGCATTGTAGCCAACTCGTTCTCGCCCCATGTTGCACCGACAAATTCAACTCACGTTATGACAAAGATCGAATGGAGACAGGCTACTTTCGTAGTTTTTGTAGAGTGGGACAGGGACACAGGAAAGTAACGAAAAGCATAGAAAGAGGAAATGGGTTGCATTGTATAGATAGATGTATGAATGACATTCATTGTATTGGGTGATTTATGGGTTTTACCATTCATTAGTATGTTTCCTTCGATTAAAATACTATCTACTAAGAATTCATTGCGACACAATACCGGTATTTGAAAAGGCTATATAGGTACTTTTGTTGGTTGTAGTTCCTGCTATCCATAGTTGGAAAAACATTTTTTACCCAATTTACTTGCTTCAAAACAGGGTGCGGCTTATACACGCACGCGGCTTATACACGCGTAAATACGGTATATATTAATTTGTTAATAAATATATTTTATTCATTTAAAAGGAAGTTTGTTATTTATAAATAACAGAATCCGGAATAAATGCCACAATACCTTCTACCTCAATTCTGTCGGTAGATCTCGAGAAAATTAAAACAAACTGTTATATTATTTATTGCATAACTAAAATATTGATGAGTTCATTTAACAAGAATTTTCCATTCTCAATTATGTACAATGTTTGCCTTGTGGCATAAGAAATAAAATACTGGAAGAATATTAATTAAGGAACTTTTCAAAAACTTTTTAAAATCATAATAGACTAAAATTAATAGAATTTCTTTTAACCGCAGACTTTTCATGTAAATCACAATTCTTTCTTTAATTTATAAAAGTGTAATTTACATTATAAAGTGTTTTGGAAAATATTTCTGTTGGATAATTTTTATTATGCGAATACTTTAAAAGCGTTGGACTCAGTGCCTGAAGCGTACACATTACAATCTGCTATAGTTCTCAGATAATATCATTAAAACACACCACAGGGTTTTTAGCTTTCCCTGGATGAAAAACTACGTCACTTTTGTTTAACTCATGTATAGAAACTACAGGCAGAATAACATTAATTTTCCCCCTTAATTTAGACAAAACGTTAAAGAAGTAGTACAAATTTACATACATGAAATTAGTTTTCTCTTCTTAATTTTTTTTAACTTTTCTAATTATTTTTTTTAATAAACAGTTTTACTTTATAATGACTGAAATTTAAATTAATTTGTTAAATTAGTTTCTCTCTTTAATTAAAATATGTTAAAGTAACTCTCTCTGAAATGTTCATCTTCTTAATATTGTGACGTTTATTCCGGATTCGTTCAGGATCTGGTTATTTTTCTAAACGAAAAAACATATATGATAATGAAACTTCCTTTTAAATGATAAAAATTATTTACTAACAACTTAATACGCTACAATAAAGTGTTACTGCCAGTTTTCCATTAAGTTACAGTTAAATTATTTAACTTAAGAGTTGACTTAATTTATTACAAAATATGATGAAATACACAAGATTTATATTATACTGAAGTAGAAATAAATATTTTCATTAGCAATCAAGTATATTACGAATGAACCTTTGCAGTATTCAAAAGACAAACAATATACCACTATTTCTTTGTCACAGACGAACCTGTTGTAAACACGTGGCCTTCTGTTGACAACAATTTAAAAACTTAAAACTGTCATCAGGATCTGCCTTTTATATGAGAAGATAGATTATCCAGAGAGATAATAAAATAATAAAGAATAATCGAATTTTAACCTGTTTCGAGAAGCCAACAATTAAAAAAGAAAGAGAATTAAATGAAAGAGAACGGATATTGTGATATGCAACCCATACAAAGTTTTGTTGCTAAAACACTATTGTCGAAACATAATTGTCCCATTAATATTATTATTACTTTGTAAATATGTAACAGTATTATTTTGAGTTCAGCGCAAATTATTTCATCATTAATTGAATCGTGACATAGCATAAATTAATTGAGTGAAAACAAAGTAAAAATTATAATTCTATTCAAATTTTGAATACAATGAAAGTTGCAATATCGGGGTAAACGTTATTAAGTTATTTCTTTTCTTCTGTGCCCTTCAATCTTCCTTACAACATTCGATTGTCAAAGCCCATTTCCTCTAAGCCTTCATATTTTTTCGATTTAGGTTAGGTACTCGTTTCTTGTATTCTTTTACCTCTTCTCTAGAAAAACCATTCAATTTATTTTCTTACATTTCTCTTTTCCCTTTTCTACCCTGCCCAAAATTTTTACTTTATTCCCACCCCATCACTCCTTTCTGAATTATATCCAGTTATGTCTTCTTAAGATTCTAAGGATAACCTCAAACCATTTCAGCTTACTTAACGTTCTATCAAGGTCTTTTACGCAGTCAACACTAATTTCTAAATTTGGCTCACGATATAATTTAATTCCTTTCAACAATTTTAACCTAATTTATAATCCAGGTTCTAGGTTTTTTCTTTAAATGTTGATATAACAATGAAATTTTAATACAAACTAACTTAAGTACCATGATTGATGTGGTTTTTGTGATTTTTTGTTATTCCCCAATGATATATTTTAAATTTCTGTGTGAAAAAGATATTGATGTCATTTTTAAGTAAATTTTGCGGAAAAAAATTCGCAAATTTTCTTTGCTAATTTTCTATTCATTTTTATTGGTTCATTGGTCAGTGCAAGTGGCTTCTGTCCCAAGTGTCCCTGATTCTTATTTATTTTACTTAGTTAAATATACATTACAATTTATTACTAAATTAAACTAGGCTAACAAAACTCAAAAACTCTTTTTACCCAAAAACTCTTCTTCACTATTTGGAAACTATTTTCCAGATGTTAGTTCAGAAAATTGGTTATTTAAATTGACAAGAGAGATCCCTTTAAAATCGACGTTGATGTATACTTTCTGATCACATTCAGGAACAACCAATTGACCTAAAATGTGATTCTCAAGCAAACGCGGACTTTTGAGAACATGAATGTTGAAGATTTTTGGTTAAGTTTTTTTTAAGTTTATCCACAAGTTGCTTTAAAAGCTGTAAAGCTGTTGGCAGTACAGTTTTCATCAACATATCTCGGTGAATCTGAATTTTCTACGTAAGCGTACATAAAGTTAAAATATCGAGGAAGGCTGGATATCAAAAGTGACTTGAAGTGTCCTTTGTCACAGTTACAATCAAATATTCAAACATTTGTCAAGGACAAACAGTGCCAGCCTTCTGATTAAAGTTGACCGACATAACAAGTATAAATTCCTCTGATAGATTACCTAAAATAAATGTGTATTTAATTTTATATATTCTTTATTTTAAAAAAATAATCAAATTCTGTAGTTATACTAATAATGATAATAGGCCTACATGTTCAAAGTAAAATCACATGTTATATATAAATTTATCTGAAGTTTGATGCAATAACCAGCTGCTCCCAACCTAACCAGCTTCTGTTTCATATTCCGATTGTAGCCTTCTACTTGTTTTGACCAATTACAGTGGTGATGTAAGGGGATGGCATGACCTTACATTAGTGTTCGAAGGGGGGTACAGTGCCTGAAAGGTTGAGAACCACTGGTTTATTAAATAACCAATGAAAACATTCCAATTACGAAATATGCTTAGTTGACACAGTTTCTGTATAACAAACGTTCTATCTAATTTTCTAATTATTTTCTTATATCTTAAATCACTTTTTACCAAAAACCTGTGATCTTAAATTGGACGGCCAGTTGATGTAATGGTCACCGCCACAGATTTATGTCTCAGGAGTTCGGGGTGTGATTCCCGGTCAGGCCATTTTTCCATATTATGGTAGGCATTATCACCCAGTAAAATAACTAGAGGAATTTAACCGATGTAACAAATTTCAAGTTTCTTGAACGTTTAGTTCTAGATTTTGTAGATATTGAACATTATTTATTCCATCATTTCTGAATCAAAATTAGCTGCAAAACGATATTTTCAACCTGAAAGATTGCGACTCTAATAACGGAGTTATGAAGTTCTTGTTTTAAATATACTTTGTCTTATCATATTTTAGAAAAGCGACATTTATAAATATAAAATATAAAACAAATCATTAATAAGATTTCTTAAGAAAATCTGTACTATTTTTGGATTTTCAAGATTCTCGCTGAAGTGCTCTTTGTAATGAAATGATTTTGGGTTATGATTAAATTTTATTTGACATAAAAACGCCCAGGAAAAAGTTTTCATCTTTCTCTGTGAAAGCAAATAACGCAAACCAGATTAAATCGTATCTTGTGAACAACAAAACCAACTTTCTGTAAACGTCCTTCTCATTCAAAACCTTTTACGCAACGTTGACATTCAAATTTAAGATTTATTATTAAAAATCGACTTTTTCTCATCACTCAGATGTGTTAAGTTTTACTTTTTTACATTTAAGAATCCTGCTGTAAGTTTAAAACATTTTAACTTTTGATATGTTTTGCGGTAAATTCTGAGATTGAATTACCCTTATTATCTATCCTAAATTTTTAAACAAATATAGAATTTTATGAAATTATCTTAACCGTTATGTCACACTAAATATTAGTCAATTTGTTTTAAGGAATTCGAAAGTTTTATGGTACACCATACTGATACAAAATAAACCTCAGTAATCCGGACCCCAGGAATCCAAAATTGTTGGTAATTCAAACATTTTTTTAAATTTTATTAAAAAGTAAATGAAAAATAACTATTACGAATCAGAATAAAGCTACTGTTTATTCCTATCTTAAATAAAGCATTTGAATTTGTATCTACGAATAAATACAGCATTGTAATTAGTAGAAACAAAAACAGTATTTTTCGATATAATGGCCTATTCTTCCGACGCTAGTTTACTAGCTGCTACAACTAGCAGGACCTACTAGCGGGTAGGGGATGGTTCCCACGGAGCTAGTTAATTATCGCCAGTGCTCTGAAGACATACGTTAGTTGTGTTGTGTATTCCTGTACAAAGTACAAAGCGTTTTAGCAACTAGCAACGATTCCTAACGTTCACACCAAGTTAGTTAATCACGTGACCTCTTCTCTCATACTAACCCTAGTAAAATACGTGTACATGCTCAAAGTCTAGCGCTTTAATTAAACTAGCTGCTAGTTATTCATTCACAAGACGCTAACACAAGCTGCTAGTCTACTAGCAGATAGTAAACTAGCGTCATGGGAATAGGCATTAAGGAACTAAAGATGCTTGACGAAGGAATTTGTCCCAGTAATATAAATACATCACATCGGTCAGTGTACGAAATTATTCTGTTCTACGTAGCGTAGCCTCAGTTAGCGTCTTTCACTCATGATTAAAATTAGGTTATGTTTATTGAGGTTAATTTTTTGTTTAAACCTAATGTATTATTACTAATGTTAGGGTATATGATTAATAATTTGCAGTGGCAACAGAAAGTCGTGTGAGTATTTCGCACCAGATTTTTTTAAATTATATTTTAATAAATTATATGTCAGAAAATATCCGGTATATGCTATATCAGTTGAAATTCATGGAGGACAATGCTCAAGTGGTAAAATATTGTGTTTCTAAGATTACTACCTTAATAGGCCTATGCGTTTTAAAAAAATTATTCATCGGAATTTTAATTCAAATTGTGGAATCAGGATTTATTTTTATAATAATTTATGTGCTGGCCAGCTAGTTGCTTGTAAATAGGGGATTTATTGAAATTTCCGATTGTCAATCATGTGAATCAAATTCACTTTGTGGGTTTGATGTTATCATCAAAATAAAGATAAAGTGATTAAGGTCAATCAGTGCTTGATGATTTACGAGGAAGTTAGTCCGATTTACCGAAAATTTATTAAGTAGACAGAGAACATTGCGTATGCTTGGTAAATACAGAAACCGTAATTAGTATTTGACATGTGTAACTAAAAGCTAATCTAGTCGTTGAGTGGGCGTGACGTCGTATTATGTTGATTACCCATTCCAGACGTGACAACGATACTTTTAAAGAAAAGAGCTCAAGTTAAATCAAGATGAATGAATTCTGTTTGAGGGTTATCCATCAACACTCATTTCCAAAATCTCTCTTTCAATTGTACTCAATGGCAGTAACTTATTACTAAAATTAAATTAAAACAAAATTAATCTCTGGGTTTATAAATTGATTTTCAAAACCTTTCTAAAGTTATTTCTTATTACACTTCACAAAACTTAATGGTCTAAAGATAACTAAAATATTTTAATCAAATACCAAAAACTTTTTGGTATCATTTAAGTCGTAAATAGGTAACATACAATATGTTATAACGTTATTCTGTATTATTTATTCGTAATTTATTACTTTCTCTTGCCATATATAAATACAGTACTATAGCTATAGGGAAGGAAAGTATTGTTTTGATGTTACAGTTTCAAAATCGAGTGTTTGCCGGAAATACAAGTTTTCAGGTCCCTTGAACCCAAAAACATATTTTTAGAAAGTGATTGAATTGATTTTTTATTGAATTGATTGGTTCGTGTGTGTACGAGTACAATATTATCAAGAATGGAGTATGGTACGAACGAAGTAGATTTAGGAAGTTGGCTATCACAGGGGACCCGACATGTACATTTTCATCAAATTGGTCAACCGGAAGTAGTAGTTTTAATTTGTGTAATATTTGACTTTTTCCAATTTTCTCAAAAATGCCTAAGATTTTTTAAGTATCGCCTCATTTACTATATGTTTATGCTCTACGGTACAAATCCGAGATAGATACAAGATAAGTGTCATGTCTGCTGAAATTCTTGGGAGTTGTGGTAAAAATCTTTGTTATTTTAATATTGCAGCCTTAATATGCTTTTTAGAGCAAAGTGTAATTAAAGTTGTAGAACATTAAAAATACCTACAACCTTTATTCTAAATGTTTTTCTATAGTCCTTAGTTTAGCGTCAATTAGTGATTTTCTGTGATTGCTCATTAAAATCTTTAACAAAATTGAATTTTTTAAGAAATCAAAAGTACAAAAGTATATGTACAATCAAGTTTATAGGAAATAAAATAATTTACGAATTGATATCAAGTATTTTTATTTTACAGAGCTTTGTTTAGCGTCAATTAGTGATTTTCTGTATTTTTAATTCATGTAAAGGTTCATTCTCATTTTGCGTCATTCACTCATAATTAAAATTAGGTTTGTTATTAAATTTTACATTGTTTACTAACATAACATTCAACATTATATAAATTACATTGTTGTTTTAAACACAGGATATATTGTTCATTATTTACGTTGACAAGAGAAAGTCGCGTTAATTTTTCACACCAGAGTTTATTTTATTAAAACGTTTTTGAAATTTCATAAAATTGTATCTTATTTTACAATAATATTTAACTAACTCCATTTTGGAACACCAATATGCCTACATTCGTTTTCTTATAATTATGTTGAATAGCGATTGGCAATGAAAATTAATGAAATAATGAAATTAAATTTCAAATTAATGAATTAATTAAATACGTATTTAATTACTTATTTAATTCAATTTTTATTAAATTATCAGATATATTGTTGATTATTTTCAATTTGTGTTATACGTATATAATTCTGATGTACCTTACAGTTTACTTTTTTGTTGTTTTCTTTCTAAAAATATTGAATTTATTTTGTAAGCATATACAGTGAAGCGTCAGTTATTTAAACTAATTGGGACCAGAGAGATTCTAATAATCAGATAGTTTGGTTAATCAAATACGCTATAATTTGATACACTGTACCGTAGCAATTTATATTATAACCTACACGGTAACAATACAATATAACCTAAATGTTTAAAAGGTTAATATAGGCTAACAAAAAATTTAGTTAAAACAACATTAATTTATTGTATTTATTGCAAATGTAGAATAGCCTATTAAAGATTATAAAAACAAACGGGAAAATACAAAATTTTAAAACTGAATAAATTATCAAAATAAATTACGGTAAAATCCTTCATGATATATTTTTTAACGCACTTGTTTATACATTAAAGTAATTAAAATAACCTTGAATTTTTTTAGGAGTAAGACTGAACTTCCTTTTGTTGCAGCAACATCTCTCATTCTTTTTAGGAACATTGCATCAGTAGCACTAAATTTAGGCTTTGGTTAGCACCATAGCATTTCAGTTTTAAGGGCGGAAAAGACTTCTGCGTGAATAAATATGCATTTTTCCATCATTGGTTGTTCGGATAATTGACGATTCGGATGACTGACATTCGGATAATCGACGCTCTTGTGTAATTAAAAAAAAATTATGTAGTTTTACATACTTAATTATATGTAGAGCTTAACTAATAGTGATTTGAATTGCAATGAGCTGAAAATAATATGATATAATGAAGTATATAAATTTTGACAAAACTTCGCTAAAACTTTCTCTGTACTACTTACACAAATTCAAAAGTTTTCATCAACTGACTGAGTCACTCACTCACTTGTCACTAATTCTCTAACTTCCCGATCACCTGTATAGTTGAAATTTGGAATACTATTTTTTCTCATATGTTGAAGAGAAAAACGTGCATATTTCGATTACTTCCGCATAAGAAGTTAAAATGGGTTGCCTTCCCTAAATAATTACTTAATATTTCCTTACCGTTTGGAATAACTAAAGGTCTAAATATTGTCATTAGTGTTTTTAGTATTCGTTTAAGTTATAAAATGAAAAATTTGTTGTTAATTCACGATAATTGACAAACCAAGTTGATTTCATACATCTGTTGAAGGCTTGGAATTGCGTTCCATTCCCAGCGCGGATGGAATTGCTAATTTTCAATAATATTATTAACATTAAAATTTGTATATTATGTATTTAATTTTATTACACTTCTATTATGCTTTGTACATTATTTTCTCGTGTAGTAATGCAATATATAGCTGTTATAAAAAAAGCTCTTTCTTGACAATATTTATGTAAAGTATGCACAAATATTTTTTTCGAATATGATAAAACCAATATATATAGGGCTATTTGTGTTATACCCTATTCATTCACGCCTGTGTCAGCAAATTTTGTATTTGAATGGGTGTTAAACGTATTCCCCTTATAACACTGGCGGTATCTTTTCATGTTTTTTTGATGCTATTCATACTAACATACTCGCTCCTTTTATTAAACTGTTATAACGGTGAATCCTATATACATATATACATGTATCTTCCGTTTTCTATCTTACGTTATTGAACGACGGTACATCTGATGTAATCTATTCTGTATGTTTTATTCCTCTATACTTATTATTTTTATTGAAGAGACAAGCTTTAGTATCTTTACTGAAGTGAAGAATAGATTTTTTGGGTCGCCCATGAAAATCTTAGAGAGATCTTTAGAAGTGACCTGCCGATCTGTTTCAAAATAAAATTTTCTCGCACTTTTGGTTATGGCTTAAAGAGTTCAATGAATAAAGGTGCTATTAACATGTTTTTTTCAATATCTAATTTTTTGTGATTTAGTTAAGTAGATGTCAAACCAGCCAGACCCTGTGGTGAATGAAGTGAAAGTGTCATATGCAGGATGGAAAATAAATGCTTTTTAGAGAGCCTGGCATGCTGATATACTTTCCACTCACTAAGGAAGGCAATTGTAAGCCATCTCACTCCTTGGTTTGCTTAGCATATATCCTCTAGAGGTTCAAACCAGCCTTTTGGCTGATGACCTAAGCGACAAGCAGATGTCACAAAATGTTGTATATAATCTCTAACACCTAAACCTAGGTTTGTTTGGGATCTGAGTGTAATACATAACAAACAGACTTTATTTCAATCTATAACAATAATTATTTATTGACACAATTATTCATTATTGTTAATTATTTAATTTAACAGTAGCTACTAATACAATTTGGTTAATTATATTAAATTAATTACCAAACATAAATCTTAGACTAAACTTGATTATAATAAAAATACTGCCACTCAACAATCAAAACAAATGTTTTACCTGTCCACAACCATTTGATACCACCCTCACGCACACCCACTGTTAGCCGAATCAAAATCGGTATCGTAACAACACTATTTCGAAACGACCTAACTTCCCAAATACCATTTAACGTCAAGTAATAAAGTAACTCACTACAATATCGCTAACTGTTTCTATACCTGCGGTCTGATAGTTTTCGAAACAACGAAGATCGTTGTAACACTTTCTCCGCTTTACCAGAACGTGATAGATGAAATCAAAATAAAACCTAATGTTTCTACTAGTTTCAATTTCCGAGAATTCCTATTCAATACATTTCATTTATCACAATCCATTATCCTTGCTCAATACACTCCATCTTATACAATACACAATTGATTATAATAAAAATGTATTCCCGTAGCTACTTCTAGAATATTACAAACTACTGATATTATTAATGTCACATTAAGTTTTATTTACGATTATCATTTACAACTTATCTAGCAGGATTTCTTAGGCAATGGAAATTATTATTTTTTTTGTAAATTTGTTGTAATTTTGCTGTGTTTTATCGGCCGTTACACACGTAGACGGGGATTTCCCACATAAGTAAATTTTCCCAAAAAGTATGAACATATTTATTTTATTTTTTTATTATAATTTGTTAAATGTACACAATAGACTAAAGAAATAATCAAGGAAAACATTAAACTATAACACGCGTAGGCGGTAAATCCTCACTTTATGGATACAAGCTAATCGAGGAAAATTTAGCAATGCAGGGGGATTCTTAGCCGCGCGTGTAATGAAATGTTAAGAAAGCACTGGGGGATAAACAAAACACTTTTTGACTGAAGTAGGAGTCAATAAAAATTTTATTTAGTATTCGATTTTAAATTTCAATTTTTCAAACTTTATTATTAGAAAACACTACCCAACCCTCTTAACTGGCGGGGGGATAAAACCGAGAAACAAGATTTCATATTAATAAAATGTCTGGATGAATAATGATCCAACTTAGTTAAAAATAAATCAAATGAAAGGTAAAAGCGGGATTTAGTTACAACGCATCTAATGTAATTTTACAACTTAATTTTTTTTAATAATTGCATCCAAAAAGGATATTGAGAAAATCGGAATAAACAGAGAAAAATCAATGAACCGAACTAAATTCAGACAACTAATTAAGAGTTTAAGGACTTCTATGAAGCGCAGAAACAGAAGGTCGGGTGAATAGAAAAACCGAAAAAAGCCTGCAGTGAACAAATGGTGAGAAGGTGGGCTGCAAAAAGAGCTTTCAGAAACGTCTTAAGTCACCTCACGAGGTCTAAAATTGGTCCTATACGAGAGAAAGAAATTTGCATCCAGGAGACTCCAGAAGGGAATATAGAACATGACAAGAACCTTAACTTTTACAATTTATAATTTGGGATTTTGAGTATAAATATTACTATTTTTAAGTAGCCTATATTTACACTTGATTAAATTTTTTTAGATGGTCTCTTTTATTACTATTGCATCAATGGCTAAATCGGATCTGTAATTAAAAATGTATCGGGTGAATTATACTCGCTGTTGAGGTACCTAATTTATTATTCCGGTGCTTGTTGGCGAACAGATCTGCGAACAGTTTGTCGTTGTCTCATAATTCGTGGTCATAATTTGTGGTGCATGAATCATTCGCTATTGGTAACAACCACTGTAAAAGTTGTCTTAAGTGCATAGTTATTTACATAATCAATAGTACATTTTCATTTGCCAACTACCCAATTCGAGAATAAGATATCGTCAAATACAAATATGAACAAATTATTTTTAAAAATTGTGGACCTACAATTAAAATATTTTCCATAAAAATTTTATTACGTAAATTTTAATAAACTTGTTAATTTAAATTATTCTTCACTTAAATTAAAAATATGATTTAATTATAAATTTTACACAGATAATTTTTTTCGTAAGTTAAAAAGTCTTGTTCTGAATAGATTGAATGTTTCATTAAAAAAAACTTTGTAGTGGTAATGTTTGTGAGTAATTATTCAAACACGAAGTTGAATTTCCCGATCGAAGTTTTGTACGGAGTTTTATTATACGTAGTTACTTATCAGTTGAATTGTAGTGAATTGCTTTCATAAACTAAGTTTTTTAGCTATGTATGTAGACCTATATTTTCTATATTAAGGTTGTACTTATTTTTCGTAAATAACAAAATCAACACTAATCTTCAGTCAGTACTTTATTTGACGCTATTTTGCGGCAAATTGCCAAGTATCAGGTGGTTTCACTTGACTATACTATTTGCAGTAAGTAGTGTTAAACACCGTACCGACGCCTTGAACAATCTACATTTAATTTTGCTAATCTAGTATTTTTTTAATTTCATATCAGATCAGTCTGATGTTTATTATTTCAGTTTTGTTGATAAAACAATTATTATTGTATTGAAACAGTAAGTATTTATAGACGTTTTTGTACAATTATAGCATGAAAAATTGAAAAGCATGAAATGTTTTTTCTGTCATGATTTGTCTAAAGCGACTAATATTTTAGCTCATGGTCAGTGGCCGCTTTGGAGAAGTTTCACTATGTATATGTTACAGCTAAAGCTGAATATTGGAAAGGGTTATCAGTGGCTAGTCATTGTCAACCTTCACTGAAATGACAAGTAAAAATGATAAAATTATGTTCAATCAGCTTATACTAGTGAATGCCAACCTATACTGAACACAGTTGGTGAGTGATGATTGAGACGTCAGAAAACCACAAATGTTTAGGTCAACAGCCAAAAGTCTGGTTTGAACCTCTAGAGGTTTTACTAAGTAAAAACTAGGAGTAAGGTGCTTTACTATTGCCTTTCCTATTACCTTTCTGAATTGAAAGAGTATGCTTATCAGCATGCCAGGCCCTCCGAAAAGCACCCACTTTCCACCCTGAAAATGACACCTTTACTTCATTCACCACAGGTTCTGGCTGTATAGTGAAATTCATTACTCTCAGAGGAGATAAATCTGACTAGTGTCTTTTACACCTCTACCTCTTCTGTTCTTAAATAGTTCAGTCATGTAACTGGTTGACTATGTGATAAAAAACAAAACTATTTTTTGTAGCTCTAGAACCAAGAGATCAAGTGCAATTAATTTAACACTCCACCTGCCCGTTATAGGCATGAAATTTTAATTAATAACATTAAACAAAAATTTAATTTAATTTTAGTTAAATTTAAAGTTAACCTTAAACACAAATAAATTAAACCGTACAATAATTCGTTTTCGATCATTTATTCTTAATTTAAAAACGTAAACAAACAATAGGTAATTCATCTTATTTGTTAATATAGTAGGAGTTGTAGTATTATTTCTTTATTTAGAATAATAATGAATATACACGGTGGACGTTGTTAGGAAAAGCTTGAGAGGTTATTTATATTTTAAAATTATCTCTTTAACTTTACCTACAGCATCGCGGGCGAGATTGACGCTCACTTGGAATTGTTGATTGATCAATTTGACTATTCAACTCTCCCTAAGATATTTAGAGAGTCGAATATGGCTAGTAAATGTTAACCCTTACTGAAAAATCAACTATCACTGTAACATATACATTGCTGCGTAACATTAAAGTAATTAATACACTTTAATTATATACTTTTCTCTTAACTATACCCTGCTTTTAAGTTACACTCTTCTTTGGGTAGAAACACGAGGGAAAATCCATCTCTGGTTTTCCAAGTCACCAACCTCACAATGTACGAAACCCCACTCCTTCATTCAAACTAAATCATAAACAACCCTCTTCCCTTAATGGGTAAATATTTTCTTTACCATTACTCTCATAGAATAGAAGATCCTGTGAGATATCAATTTCTAATATCGCAAGGTTTAGGAAAAACCCGTTGTTTAGGTAATCAGCCGAAAGTCTGGTTTGAACCTGTAGAGGTTTTACTAAGTAAAATGAAGAGTGAGGTGGTTTACCATTGCCTTCCTCACTGAGTGGAAAAATACGCTTATCAGCATGCCGGGCCCTCTTAAAAACACATATTTTCCACTGTGCAAATGACACCTTCATTTCATTCACCACAAGGTCTAACTGTATAATGAAATTCATTACTTTCAGAGGAGATAACTCTCATTAATGTCTTTTACACCTCTATCTCTTCTGTTCTTAAATTATTCAGTCATTTAATTGGCTGACCATGTGATAAGAAACAGAACTATTTTTTTAGCCTTGCAACAAACCGATTGAGTGTAAATAATTTGATACTCTACCTGTCTGTAATGGGCAGTAGGGAAACCCCATTAATGATTAAAACTAGGTTATGTTTTTCATTATTTACATTGACAAGAGAAAATTGTGTGAGTGTTTCGCACATTTTTTTATATTAGTACTGAAAAAGATCGTAGTTTTATAATACCAACAACAGGCTTGGAGAGAAAATGGTTTTCTTCTATTCCGGTTCTAGGGATATACCTATATTTAGCGAATTAGTGTGTCATGTAGGATTAATGTACATTTAGTTAAGGGAATAGTTTTGAAACTTTCCTGCGCGTAAACATAATTTTCCCTGAGCCTACAACATTCATACTGACACCTAGAACCTCTCTTATTGGCAAGCTGCCTGTGCGCTAATTCTAAAAAAAAGTAATTGATCAAACTGCAAAAATGTAATTTGGTGAACAAAGTTGTAATGCATGTTGTAAATGTTTTAAATTTTCTTATTGTTTAATGTAATACACAATGATTGTACTTTGTATTTAGATGGAATGTTTCTCTTATTTATTTCCCCTGTTAAGTTGGTAATAACTCCTTTTTGTAAAACAAAACTTAAGTAATATTCATAGTAGAGTAAACAAGAGATAAATAGCCCTTTCATCTATTTATATCTCCGGTTAAAATAAACTAATGCATTTGCAACATTTAATATTAAGTTACACAGCTAAAATTGTTTATAAAATTTTTATATCTCATATTTTTAGCTGGTTTAAATGTTTTTACATGAATATTAATCGAAACATTTAAATTTAAATATTTATTATATTTAACAATTAAAACTTGGATTCATTTTATTTTAAAGGCTGATAGAAATAAATTTAATTTATATTAAATATTTTTATCCTTTGCGGACTATTAATGGATACATACGCCTCAATCTATATTATAAAATTGACTCCAGTAGTGGCTCGTTCTTTCAAAAATAGATGAGTTCCAAAAAACAGAGAAAAATTAGTTTACTTATAAGTATCCGCGAGAAACCCAAGAGTAAAAATATGTAAAATACACACATACACACATATAAAACAACTGTGTGACATGGCAAATACAAAAAATAACGTACACCTGTGTACATAGAATGTGCAGGTGCAGTAGGCTGCTCGACCTGCTGTAATCTCTTCACTATTCGTGGACTGGTAGGGAGAGCTAGGGATCCAATTTGCTGATAACTTCTTCGTTGTCATGGCAATCCACTCTCGCTGGATGAGTAGCGGAGGCCACCCGTCTGCCTCTTCACTTGGCCATTTTATTACGTATATTAAGGCCATTACAAGGGCTATTTAAAACATTAGAAAGCGCTCTAGCAGATACGATAATTTTATGTTCTTTTTTACACAACAATTCTTCATTTATCGTAAAACAAAATATAATTATAACAGAAATTATACATATTTTGTGAGAGAAATAAATCTCGATACTATCCAGAAAATAGGTGAAGAAGCTCTTTACCTACTTCATCTGAATAGTCGCCGCTGATAGAACCTTAAAAAATTTCATTGTCATTATATGAACCGTTTTTCTCCACATTTATTTGTGTCGTTAATTATTTAACGTCCCTCATATTTAAATATTATTGTGACACTTATTGCTAAGGTCCGTTTCGGGATCTAGGTTATTAAATAATTAATACACTAAAGTTTACAGTTACAAAGATTTATTATACTAAACGATTACAAAATAAATAATTATTTATTTATAACTAAGAAATACAATAAATGATTTAATAATTCATTTAAAATAGATAATTAACAATAAATAACTTACAATCACTTTTATAGATTACACAACATACAAAACACAGAAACTGAATTCACAAAGACTGCACTTTAACTTTACAATACACTCACAAAAAGACTTTACACAATACACACACAAAGACAGTGTTACAATCGCTGATAGATTCAATGCTCGGTACGCGCCTACCTACGTCCCACAGACATTCGTCAAAGATCAAACGATTACTGACTGGACCGCGCTCGGGGGCCTCCTTTTATAATCATTCACAAAGATCGTTCCAGAACAAAGTAGAGAAATCTACTCAAGTACAAAAATAACTCTTTATTAATGAATGCTAGAAAAATCCGTTGTAAATAGGTCAACAAAAGATCTTTTGTAAATAGAAAACGTAAACAACCTGCCTCCCTCATAATAGCTGTACACAATACCTAAACTTTATGATAGTTATTACAACCCTTATGAATGAATAGACACACTTTTATGGTTACAACTGTCATTTACAAAACTGATCTTATTGTGTATTGTTATTTTTATTATTTCTTAACTATTTTTATGAATGGAATTCTGGAACATTCGCGATCAATCTCGTCTTTCCTTCGATTTTGTTACATTATATTTATCTATGCATGAAAATAAACTTGTTTGTGTTGATGTGGAATGGCACTAAATTGATACATCATGCTTCTGTGAATGAGAAACTTTGGTCAGCTTTACAAGTTTCACAGTATTACCAAATATATGACTGGGGTAAATTAATGTATCTTCAAACTACCTTATGTACTTTAACGCATCTTGTCTCCTGCATGATTACATTCATATTTTAGACCTACTGTAATTTTATTATTATATAATTATCGGAGTATTACTTAATAATCATTTTTAATACAGGTGGTTTAAAAAAAGTTTTAAGAATTCAGAGGTCATGAAAGAAATTGAGTAGAAAACTTTTACTACAGTCTGTCCGGAAAGTTTTAGTTTACCGACTGTCAGTCATTTTGTTTTCTTAATAAAATTTGTATATTAATATGCTAGTTTATTTTTCAGAAACAAATGAGAGTATCTTATTGAACATTCATAGTGCGCTTTAGTTTTTAATATTTAACTATTGTAAATATAATTAATCTTATCAGTTTTTTCATATTGGGCCAAATTTAGACCACGTTAGGTGACTTAAGATGTTTCTGGAAGCTCTTTTGTTCATGATTACAGGTTTCGTTCACTGTAGGCTTTCCTCCTTTCATCTGTCTACCCGGTGTCCTGTTTTGCTCTTCATGAAAGCTCTTAAAGCCTAAAATTATCTAAATTTGGTTTGATTCATTAAGTTTTCTCAGTTTATTCCGGTTTTCTCAATATCCTTTCTGGCTCCTTCAAACAATATATCTGACTCATTGGGTATATATTTAAGTGACTTTAAAATATATTGGTCTACCGGTTGCCATCCATTCTATGCAGGTGCCCGTAAAATTTTTCTTCTTTTTTTTATTCGTCACGTAACTTAAGACTGCATGATGGAATCTCTCTTAAATGAATCTTATCAGTATTTTAATCCATTTTAAAGTAACGGTGAAATAAAATTTTAAAGTTAATATCATTGCATATGCTGGCTCATATTTCTAATATCATCAAAGCTTTTGATCGATAAATAAATAAAATAATGTTCAAAAATATTCAAAACACAGTAGGTATTATTAGCACGCAAGTGGCCCTAGAAAAAAAATATACCAATAAGTCTTTAAATATCATAGCGCTTTAATAAATTTAGATCGGAAACGAATAATTTTGTGAATTAAATAAATTATGATCTTAAAATATGAAACAGCTAAACCGTTTTAGGATGTATATAATTATCATGAGATTCTCTTTTTTGATGAGAATAACCACTTCCTGAATTTTTTAAATATTTTCTAGACCACCTAGTGTATTAAAAAGAAATTTTACGTTACAATTACAGAAAGTTACCTCAGTGCTGCAGTTAGTAATATACTTAACTGTTTAAAAAAGTTACTAGAATCAATTTCACATGAATAAACTAACTTTAATACCCAACCACACACACACGTAATATCAAATTACAAAATGCAGGTTTTTAATAACAAACATCAAACAATAAAACTATTAATAAATTATAAATTTATTTTATATTATATTTTATGAATTTATTTTCACAAATTATTTTATGAAAATTTAATAAATATTATTATATAAGTAATTAAATTTATTAAAAAATTGTTCAGTAAAAATACACTATCAGTATTTTCATGTTATGAAGTTTTGCTAATTGGAAAACTTTATAGTGAAATGATATCTGTATAAAGAGTAGGTTGACCCTAAAATAATCGGCTCAAATAACACAAACACTCGGATTCTTTACATCATATTGAACAAATATTGAAGGTTCAATGAGAAATCCGGATTTTTCCTTTGTTTACCAGTTATCTGCCATTTTCTGTTTAGTAAAAACCATATTCAATAATCAAATAGATGAATTTCAGTAATGATCGGTAAGTTTATGTATACCACTATACTCTAACAGTTGCAAAAATAGTAAGTCTAATTAAATACCTTTTCAAATTACAAAATTTCAGCCACGTCAATTTATCCAATCCCTTTTATCTCGGTATTGGTTTGGATTCTGAAATTTTTTTCTAAAGCGAAGCCTTTGAATCTAGAAAAACGTGATATCTTAATTTTGAAAATGGGTTTAGGAATAATAAAATAAATTATAGCAAGTTTAGTTTTTCACCTTAGGGATTGAGCAAAGAAATTAAAAATTTTACATTTTTAATAGTTGTCCCTAAAACAATTAAAATGATTTCTACAATATTATTTATAGCTCCAAAATTAGAGCTCCTTCCAATAAATCTCCAGTTTGATAATGAGTTTTTTTTTTTTTTGGTTTAACGTCCAATAATGAGTTAAAACATTCCAGATGTTATACTTATAAAATATCTTTTTTTTTCTTTTTTTTAATTTTGTTGTTTAACGTCCGACTGTTCTGCAATTACTACTAATGCAGTCGGTGAAGGATGAAATGATTTTTGTAACGTATGAAAATATGCCGTGCCTGAATGGGATTCGAACCCAAGACCGCATGATGGAGGGCGAACACAAACCGATACCGAGATATAAGGGATTGGATAAATTTACATGGCTGAAATTTTGTAATTTGAAAAGGTATTTAATTAGGCTTATAAATGTAATACAATGTAATAAATCAGTTAATTTAATTCAACCAAATGAGGCTAGGAATAAGCTCGTACAATTGCTAGTTATTTAATAAAAAGTATTATGAAGTTAAATTTAAATCTTTCCAACATAAAAGATTTATATCTTAGATTGTATAAAAAGTTTAATTGGAAAATTGAAAAGTTAAGTTTTGAAACTTTACGGTACCAATGTTTTTCTATACTTTGTTTCATATCTATTTTACTTTTAAATCCGTTTCAAGCTTTCTTTCCCTTCAGGTTTTACTATCTACTGAATTTAAGTTTGCTTACTATTTAAGAAATAAAACTAATGTAATTATATTAAATTATTCCTCAACAATTTATAACAACAGTAAAATAGTTTTCAGTTTGTTACAACATCATACTTTTTCTTTTTAAACAAAATTTTCAAACAATATCTTCATAAGTACAATAAAAAAATTATTCTAGATTTTAATATAAAATTAAAATAACATAAAAATTTTTTTATTATCGGAATTATAAAGTTTATTTTTTATTTTAAGATTTGAATTGTTGTAATTTATTACAAATATTTGTGAGAAATATTTTGCAACATTTCTTACATTGTTATTTATTAATTTAATTTTTTCATTATAACTTTAAATTTCATAAATTATTATCAGAAATAGTATTTATGTGGCAGTATTTTTTAATCTATAATTTTATTTTGGTTTTATTTTGATTTTACATTCGTTATAATATACTTTTGTGGGTGGGGAAATCCTCAATAAAAAAAAATTCATCATTAATTTTCTAACAGTCCTAGTGTTTGAACAGAAAAACTGAATGTCTTTATAATACGTTCACTTTGGCATTATATAATATAATTTTTTTTTTTTTTTTTTTTTTTTTTTTTTTTTGGTTTAACGTCCGACTCTTCTGCATTTCGCATTACAGATAAATAGGGGATGATAAAACAATTCTTATTATTTGTTAACCACCCTCCCTGAAGAGGTATAATTGAAAACAAATTCAATAATAATTAATAATTTTCTTTAAATGCAATTTCTTTATTAAACCATTGTTTTACTTTATTGGGTCGTTTAAGACCTACGTCTTATCGACAATTTTCCGTTAAGTTGATACAGTTTCTTTGGAATTATTTAGTACGGAATAATTTATTTTTGACATTTTATGTTAAACCGTTCTTCTGTTATTGAATTGTAACACTTTACCTGGTCCACCCTGTATATTAAAGCAAATAATATGATATTTTTACTTTACGGACTTGATTATGAAAGTTAATTTTTTTTCCATTTAGAAAACTTTTTAATTGAAAATAAAATCGGAGCAATAACTTATTTCATTTATTTTTTGTGAATAATGTATTATACATATACGTTGAAATATTTTATGATTTTTTTTTTATTATATACATTATGCACTAATAATTATTACTAAACAATTTTTCAAATAAAATTTGTTTATGTTTTTATAAATTGCATGTTTGTATTTAAAATATTATTAGAATAACTGAAAATATTTAAAAACAAATAATTTGAAATTGCTACATTAAAATTTAGGTATTTCAATTAATATTGTTATTTTAAGAAAATTCAGAATATAATTGAGTAGATTTGACAACTCATTTTAGTTTCAAAATGATAATAAAAGGGTGTCATACTGTTTTTAAGATAAATAAAAACACAATTCTCATTTACTACAACACAATGCATTCGAATTGATCCAATAATTAAAATATTTACTTGTACATATAATATATATCTATTTACAATTCAGTTGATCAAATCCAAAACGTTTGAATTCATTTTTCCGGAACAATGGTTATAACTATATAATTAAAATAAATCAAATTCTACGTTACTTGTTAAATTAATTATCTTTGCTGACTGCTTTTATCGATCAGTCTATAAAACTAACTAACAATACCAAAGGTTTCGGATTCGATTTAATAATCAACATAATTTTCCATTCATCTAATTAAAACTTAATTAAAAACTTCAGAATTGTAGGGTCACACAATTTTTGATCGCATTTTTCACCTCCTTATAGGTTAAAAATGTTCAACCTATAATAGTAAAAGTTATTCCTAACAGGTTTAATTAGTTAGGTTCCGTTAAATGGCCCCAAAACTTAATTATTTTCTTTACAATTAGGATAGTGTGAAACAATTAATAAAAACCATTCAAGTAAGTAGGTGTTAATAATAACTATTTAAATTATTAGCTAAATGTTCTTTATGAAATTTTTACTTCCTACCCATAAATAGTTGTTCCAATCAACTGCTGCGTTGTGATATACTCGTATATTGCAGGCTAACCCTAGGAATATGCAATAATGGTCAACTCAAACTTCCATGAATAAATGAACATCAAAATTTTATTAAATAATAATTTGCAGCCATCTAGCCACGTAGGCTACCAGTACGCAACTGAATATTAACTATACACTTAAGTTTTTCTACATGATCGGTGATAATGCCATATCATTGTAGTGGTAAGCTAAATAATACAATCAGCTCAGCAAGCCAAAATACTGCGTTATCTTTGTGAATTAATCATAGGTAATATTTCGTAGCTGTGTATACAATAATTTAAAGCGCAAGAAACTTTTAACATTTGGATGCATATAACGGGATCTGACCGATTTAATTAAGTTCGTAAGGAGATCTAATATTGACGGAAGTTGCAATTCCTGTTTTTTTATCGTTAACATTTGACCAGTTTCCTCAGCAGCTAATAAAAATATTGGGTTGAAATTTTTACTAGCGTAACTTAAAAAAAAAGACTTTTGTAAAATATATAATTTGAATGGAGAAAACGTTTTCATTATAATAACTGTTTAACATCAAAATCTTATGATAAATCTTTTTCATTTTACCGGGTTGTAGCATGGTCCTCATTTTTCATCTTATAACTCCGTAAAAACTCTATTTCGTTGGGCATTCTATTTCTTCAGTTCATAATTCCTGTCCGTCATCTGCGGCTCTTGTTTTGGTATCGTTACAGTTCATTTTTGCAATGAAGTTACTCGGTTACCCTGAAATTAACCCTGCGTTTTACAACTAACCTGCAGGACAGGGAATTTTATGTCAGATTAGTTTTCTGATTCATTTTCAGATTAATTTTCTGTGTTGAGTAATATTGTACCTGGGTAACAGTATTAGAAAAAAATGTTTGCTGTTTTGAATTAATTTAAATTATAAAGTTTTGAACAAAATTAAATCTATTTTTATTGAAGAAAAATTGTATATAATGAGTTTCAAATAATAAAAACATATAAACATTCTATTCATACTAAATAAAACCTGACAAACATAATACATCACAAAAAAGTGTTTTGTAATCATCAGTTCCTGAACTGTTATCACGGTACCAAATTCTAGACAATAGCTGGTTTTTCTTCCTTAATTTTCTATATTTTCTATGTTCTCAATTTCTTTATTCCTTTTACGGCAAAGCAGCAGACGATTTAGGTTCTCTCCCGTTTTTGAAGTAGAGGAATGATTTTCTTCTACATTTGGAAATTAACTAATCCAGCTGCAATAACTATTGCCCTTCTTGAGTCAGTATTAGATCTAATTAGTGCGTTGCTTTGTTTCCAAGTTTTTTCCGACAGAGGCACATTATTAGTTAATTTCTGGGAATTTTTAGAACTACTGCGGTTCTCAGATGAAGGTTGACTTCCGCTTTTATCAGCTTATATTTTTGCAGTGTTATGATTCAATGAACGAAATAAAATATTAGTGGCATAGTTTTTAAGATAAAAATACTAAATTTTACTAAATAATACAACAATAAAAATGTTAACAGTTATATTTTTCTAATATTACACCCAGGGAAGTAGGTTAGGGACAGAGGAAGAAATAAATATGCCAGCGTTTTTGTATAAATTAACCAGCAATAAAAAAATATACTTACAACCAAATAAATAAAAAGAAATTAATAAAAAAGATCCGAAGTGGGTGCAACTTGATACTTCATTCTGATGGCGAATTTGATTGACGTTATTCGACGTCAACAAACTTTTAACTCGTAATCAACGTTAAGTTCAACAAAATATCCTATATAGCTTTTCTCACAAAAAAATTCTCTAGTCTCTGGTACAGCATTAATGTGTCCCAAGTTAGGGAGCAATCTATATTTATTAATTACTAGTGGTACCCGACGTGCGTTGCTACGCCCATAAAAAGTACACACCATGTTTTTAGAGGAAAATATGAAATTAAGTTTATTTATTTTACCTATATTCTAGGAGATAAATAATTTTTTTTTGATTAGGTGAATAATTGTACAAATTTTCGGTGTGCCAACTCGTGTAATGTAACTGTAAGAAATTTAATTATTCACTACAAAGCAATGAAAATTGCTGTTTTGATACCGTTAAATGAAAAGTGTATTCATATATTTCTTTTCTAATGTTGGAGAACCTTGGCCAAACGTTGCGTGTGAAATTCGGTAAATCCATTAAAGTGACGTCTGACCACACCCCACCCAATCCTTATCCCGTCCTTCATCACAATGTTTTAATGTGGCGGAGGATTACCGTAGCGCATCGTACCGGTAGCTACCTTTAGTTCATCAATTCACCGCTAGAGAATGCAATGCTGTTACTTTTCTTAATTAATAAAAACAAATAGACAAGTAAAATTTTAATTGTTCGAAAACCTTCTTTTCATCTCAAAGATGCTATATGCAAAATATGGTGGCTACAATAGTCACTTGAGTCACGAGTTTGCCCTTGTTTCCAACAAGGGGTTAACGGGGAAAAAGCATCAGTGCGCATGCCCGACTGCTTTAATTTTAGTACGACAAACACAGCAACTTATACTATACCCAGAGCCTATACAGTATATCGCGAAACCTTTTGTAAGTTAATTGTTTGTTTTACAGAAATGTCGGTTTCTCGAAAACGTGGTCGAACTGTTCACAGTGTTGAACGAAATCTAATATGAAATGTAATAAAATGTTATGAAGTTGAAGCTAAAAAAAATATCTACCTATCCGTGTCTCTTAAGAAAATCCGTGAGCGAGCGGCTAACTACTGTGATGTTTCTCTTTCCACGATTCGAAAATAAAGAAGGAAATTAAGGAGGTGAAGAAGCTATTCTTTAACAGTTTTGTTGATACCTGGTAAAATAAAAAAACGGTAAGGTAGATACTAGAGAGACTGATAATAAAAACACCGATGACAGCATTGGTAAAGATGGCGATTCATTCGTAATTACAGTAAATCAAACATTTCTAGTCATGTAATTAAGCTATAGGCAATATTACAGATCATATTTATTTTTATTAGGTTTATGAAGAAAAAATTTTCTCGAAATAAACCACAGCTTACAAAATGTATCTAGAAAGTGCACGGTAGTGAAATGTACGAGTAGTGTCTCATTGTTGAGGTTGGCAGCACTGCAAATTTTCACTTCCCTTTCTCACAGCACATTCATACGCAAAAGGCAATCTCGTGACTTCAGTATCTATACCTCTTTGTAAAAAAAAAACATGTTTTCATTGAATGCTATCTTATCGGTTTTTATTTATGCAAAAAGATGTTAACAACGACATTGTTTCCGGATTATAACAGTCCTTGAATAATTCTCTTACATTCAATTTTGGTCACATAAAATAAACTTCGTATTTTGCCAATCCTGTAAACATGAATTACTCGGTTGTCAATCTATACTGTTTTACAGCTGTAAACAAACAGTACGTTATAATGAAACAAAACGTTTTATTCTAAGTGTTTGAAATGCAGTTTAAATTGATTTAAACCGAATAGGGAAAGCTGATTTAAATTGCGACCGGAAATTAGAAAGTTACTTTAGGTAATATCATTCCAAGGTCTTAAAATAACAAATCTTCACATAGGTGATTCTTTTCATGAAAACATAGCTTTACACCTGTTCATTAAATTGGAGGAATTCTGTTTCAAATCATATATATTTTCTTTTAACGAATTTTAATTCTATATTTATTTACAAAATATTTCTTTTATGTTTCTTTAAACCATTTTTGAACTTTTTATATTTTTGCAAAAGCCCTCACTGCCTGACTGATTCACTCACGGAATATTCCCTGATATTCTTTTACTTCTAGGTCACCTAAAAAACTGACATTTGGTGCATGTTTCATAGCCGTTTATTAAGAAGTGTGCCAAATATCGCATCCACTCTTATTATCATCAAAATTATCATTAAAATTAATTATCCGGAAAAAATGTCGTTGTTAAGAAATAAAAACGATAAGATAGCAATCAATGAAAAGCTTTTTCTCAAAAGAGATAGTAAGGAACTGCGCCGAATATCTTACCCGTTCGTAATTTTGCACTCTTTGATAAATACTTAAGTTCAGGTTGCTGTCTAACTTTAGACGCATGAATGGTATACTAGAGACTAGAAAATTATTGTTTGTGAGAATAGAACAGGTTGTTATGTTCAAATTACCGTTGTTTACGTGTTTTCTAGAGCTTACCGTTTTTCCACATTGAACATCATCCAAATTCACCATCAGAATGAAGTAGCACAAACTTCGGATGTTCATGATTAATAGTTGATTTTGCCATAGTTTCATTAGTTTTAAGTACTATATATTTTTCTTATTGCAAGTTACTTTATACGAAATTCGCCGCTGTGTTTATTTTCTCCTCTGTATCTAATATCGCCCCTGGTGCGATTTGAGGAAAATTACATAGTAAACATTATTACTGCTGTTTTGTTTATTAATATAATATTTTTATCTTAAGAACTGTGCTACTAATATTTTATTCCGTGCAGTGAATCGTAACACTGCAGAAAAACTAGCTGGTTTTAGTGAAACATACCCTGCATTTCAGGTCCGCAGCTCTTCGGAAAATTCCTACGAATTGACTAACGAAGAGTGGCTTTGGCAGATAATAATTGAGAAACAAAACCACAAACCAATAGAATCAAACTTCGACTTCGACTCTGAAAGGCTGAAAGTTCTACCAGCTGCATTAGTCTAGTTCCAAATATAGAAAACAAATCAGCCATTCACTTCAAAAGGGAGACCAACATGTTCTGCCGCTTTGTTGACTGGATCACCATATAAAAATTAGCTGACTGAAGGCATAGAAACGATAAGGGATAAAGAAAATAAAACAATTATGTAGAAAATTAAGTACCGTGATAACTATTCAGGAACTGATAATTACAAAACACTTTTTTGTGATTTATGTTTGCTAAATTGTGTGTAGTTTTAAAATAATTTTTGTATTATTTTGCTGTTTGACAATCATTATACACAATTTTTCTTTAATAAAAATAGACATTTTTAATTATTATTAAATAAATATAATTCAAAATAACAAAACATCTACGTTACTACCGCATCCGGGGTAAGTATGAGGAACACAATTTCTTGCACTGTACAAATGAAGTAACCTTATAATGTAGCAATCTAAAAGTGCACTGCTTGAAACGTAAATCTGTTGTAAGTATACTTTCAAAGAAAACTCTATAAATTATTTTGAATATTTTGATTTATATAACCCAACCTTTACAAATTATTCACTAAAATTTCAAAATGGGTGCGATGTTCGGCATAGTTTCCTATTACTTAAGGGGAGTCCCCATCTTTATCTTCCTTAATGTTAAAGCTTGTAATTTATTTACAAAAAAAAAACAGAGAGAAAGAGAACTTTTCTCTTTTTAAATAAAGGTAATATTCTAGTATAAAACTTGAATGTGTTGGCTTATTTTTAATTTGGTAGAAAATGTTGGTTCTTTCAAAATGTTTTGGAAAATTATCATGTTGTGGTGTAAAAAAATAAAGAAAATGTTTCTCCTTTTATGTTTAAAATTCCTGAACAATATAAATTAAATTGTAAGATCTAGGGCAGGAAAACAACTTACAAAAGTTGAATCCCTGTATCTTTACCGGAAGCTGAGAAAAGGTTACATAATTTATAGAAATAAAGGTTTTGCAGTTTGAAAATAATACATTTAATCAAACCATTTGGACCATAACAGATAGATAGTGTTAAATTAATTAATTAATTAATCTGCTAGTTCTAGGGCTACAAAATATAGTTCTGTTTCTAAGTAGTCTACATGGTCTGCCAATTATAAATAACTAAACCATTTAAGAACAGAAGTGGTAGAGGTGTAAAAGTCACTATAGTACGTGAAATGGAAGAAGCCTGTGTTTGGAACCGCTATGTTATCTCACTAAGTAAAAACATTAACATTTCAAATACGGCTCGTTTTAAAGCTTGGTTGTTTTGTTATTTTATTTGTATATATTGGAAAATACGCAAGTGTGTAAGGCATTTTCTAGCGATTTGGGAAAAAATATTTACTTACTCGTTTTTTAGCGTATTTTTTACTTAGTCCTTGTAGAACGATCAATTTTAACACGAATAATATGGCGTTTTAAAAGAGTGTTCCTGCATATTTTCTAATTAATGTCAGCTTAAATTCAAATCGCCCATCGGGAACGAAAATAACTATATTTTTAAAAATCGTTTTAATCGCTTTACTGTATGTGCTATAAGGCTGAATTTTAGCCGTTATTAATTAGGAAACATATGGGAACACTTTTCTAAAACTCAATTTTTTTTTCTTTTGATCGCGCTACATGTTATAAAACATGGACTAAGTGAAAAATGCGCTAAAAAAACGGGTAGCGAGATATTTTGTTTCCAAATCGCTAGAAAATGCCTAATACACTCCCGTGTTTCGTAATTTATACGAATAAAATATTTAAAAAAAACAAGATTTAAATCGAGCCATACCTGAAATTTTAAGGGTTTTTACTTGGTGAGATCCGCGGTTCCAAACACAGGCTTTATCTTTAATTTTACGTACTATAGTCACAGTTTGAGAGTAATGAATTTCATTATAAAGCCAGAACCTGTGGTGAATGAAGTGAAAGTCATTTTTAGAGCGAAAAGCAGATGCTTCTTAGAGGGCTTGGTATACTAATATGCATACTTTTCCACTCAGTGAGAAAGCCATAGGTAAACCACCTCACTCCGCGTTTTACTTAGTAAAGCCTCTAGAGGTTCAAAACAGACTTTTTGCTGATGACCGAAACAGTATCACATCAAATCATACTCAAACACAGTAAAAAATATATTTTAAATACCAAAAAATTATTTATTTACAAAACTCAAAATGTACACACTATATGTGGAGCTTTGCATGCTATTGCATAACATATTTAACAAAATATTGTAAAAAATATGACTGTAAATTAGATGTAGTTGTATTAGAATCAAAATTTCTCACCAATAAATATACCGAGTACAAAAAAAAAATAGCCTACTTCTAGTTGTTATCTTAGTATTGTGAAGAAATAATTTTAAATCGTACATATTTTGAAGGATTTTACAATGAGAATTTAATTTACTTGTTTTAAAAAACATTTAATCACTTACTTTAAATTTTTTTCTATGAGGACTCCCCCGCAACACACTGAGGCTAACAGTAAGCCCGGGCACGATATTTTTGTTGTATCATATTTGGACATAATGGCTGCTACCAACATGTTATTACTGTTGACAGCAACTCACTATGTAACTAATCGTAGGTAAGCGAGCTCCTTTTATACCAATCCGTACGAGCCTATTTTAATGACTCAAAGATGATTTCATATGCACAGGAATTTATACTCATTAAATTAATTTCTTACTTGAAAATTCTTATCTACAATTCTTATTCAATACTAATTACGTTTAGATCTAATTAATTAATTATTCGTATTATTGTTCGAGTACAATTAACTCGAACTTGTTTGTATTGCTTACTCAACAAAACTAGGTACTTTCTTCACCAACAATATAAACATTTTCCCCAATGGTTTTCGACGTCAACGAAACCATCTTTAAAGGGACAACTGAAATTCAAACTAAACCAATGGGAATTTTAGGTTTTTTATACATCAATTACGAACTTTGTGTTATTTTTCCCTTTTTTATTGGTGCCATTTAAATAAATTGAAACTAGGTTATTCTTTTCTTTAACTGAAATTTTCTAGTTCATGAGAAACCATAGTTGGATAAGTTAATTTCCCATCGTTCGTAAAATAAAAATTAGAGAAAAATGTAATATAGTGTAAGGTTATTCATATGTAAATATTTCTTGTGAAATAAATAATTAATAGTTTTATTAGTATGTCTCTTTGGAACAGTGGTCACCAACTGACAGACCGGGTCCAAAAACATTTTTTTGTGGACAGCGAGTTCTAGAGATTTATTTTTTGTACGTAGATGTTATTTTCGTGTGTGATGTAAAGTTTTTACTTTCTCTTGCCTATATGAATATATAGGAAGGAAAGTATTGCTTTCATGTCGATTTTTCGAAATCGAGTTTTCACCGGATATACACATTTTCAGACCCCCTGAACCCAAAAAAAAACATGTTTCTAGCGATTGGTCTGTGTGTGTGTGTGTGCGTGTGTGTGCATGCGCGCGCGCGCGTGTGTGAAGAAAATATCCCAAGAACGTAACATCGTACGAGGTTGAAATTTAAAACGTAAGTCAGTTACTACTAGAGAACCCGACATAAACATATTAATCAAAATCGGTTTGCCGAAAGTAGTAGTTTATTCATGTATTTTTTCACTTTTTTGCGATTGTCTTAAATTCGGTTTTTAAATTTTTTTTTAAAATTGCCATATTTACTAAATTTGTTATGCTCTACATGATAGGGTAGGCGCCATGTCTGCTGAAACTTTTAGGGAGGCTGTGCTCTCGAAGAAAAAATGATTTTTTTTAATATCGCGGCCTTAATATGCATTTTAGAGCAAAAGTTCATATAGTTATAGTTGTAGAAAATTGAAAAACATAAAACTTTTATTTGGGACATTTTTTTGTATAATGCTTAGTTTAGCGGTAATTAGTGATTTTATTTTTTTTTTCATGAAAATGTGTAAAAAATGATTATTTTATATTTCGGCCTTAGTATGCATTTAATGACAAAAGTGTAACTAATAAAATTTATACGAAATTAAAAATTTACAAATTTTAGGCACTGTTAAGCATTTTTCTCTATAGAGCCTAGTGTAGCGCGAAAGAGTGATTTTCTGTATTGTTAAGCCAAACTAAGGTTGGTTTTCATTTTGCAACATTCACTTATGATTCAAATTAGGTTATGCTTTTTGATGTTAGATTTTTTTTAATGTTTTATTACTAATGCTAGGTTATATGGGTCATAATTTGCATTAGCAAGAGAAAATCGTGTGAGTGTTTCACACAAGTTTAAATTCATACAATGTATATTGTACATAGTGGAACATATTTAATTAAAAATATTAATGTTCAAATACACCAGTGAGGATTTCCTGGAACCTCTTATCTAGTTGTAACTAAAACAATTAGGGGTTATAAAATCTACTTTTTGATTATTGTCATCTTTCAATAAGTGTAAAATTATTTCTAAAATTTTGTACTAATAAAAGTTGTTTTTAACTGCGAATTTTTGGAGACTAGGGTTGCTGGTTCAATTCTTAGTAAAGGTAGTTACTTTTAAACAGATTTGAATACTATACAGAGATTACCGGTGTACTTTGATGGTTGGGGTTCAATTAACTACTCTTAAATACTACTATTAAATACTCTTTCAGGAATGGTCGGCCTGAATCCTGTATCAGACTACAAATCATTTACATGTGATACTTATGATCTTCATTTGGAATCATGGGATTGCTTATGGTTCTTGAATTGAACAGATTGCAGCGTACACACGTTAGGGATAAAAAAAGTTTTTTTTTACATTGTATTAATCAGTAGTTGGCACCGTCCATCGACCCATAAATTGTAATGTATTGTAACAGCCTAGGTTTGTTCGTGATCTGGGTAACGGCACTATTTCGAACGGCCTGACACATTTTTCATTCACAATTCAAGTTTTAACTTCCCGGCTAGAAAGGCGCTAACTGTTTTTATATCTGCGGTATATTAGTTTCTCAAATAATCAAGATTCTTTCCTGCTATTCTGGAACATCGTAGAAGTTATCAAAAAAAGTTTCTACTATTTTCAAAATTTCCTAAAAATCCTATTCAAAACATCTCATTCACCGTAGTTCACTATCCTTGTTCAATACCCTCTGCTCCAAACTATACACAATTCTTAAAATAAACAATCTATCCCATCAACCATTTCTTGAATATCACGTTACAATATTGTTTGTATAATAATGTCTTTTGATACATTTTTGACTGTACTCGTCAATGAACGATTCAATTTCTATTACAGAAATAATTGAATTTACAAGTTTAATAACAAATGTCTTCCTTCTTGTAATTAAAGAACTACATTTCAATTTTTTCTTTCATCAGTCTCTCGACTGGTTTGATGCAGTTCTCCAAGCTGTTCTATCTTGCGCAAGTCGTTTCATATCTTCATATCTGTAACAACCTACATATTTTGTAATTTGCTTTATATATTCTAACCTTTGCCTCTCCCTACAATATCCTCTCCCTCAATATTACCCTCCATTATTGATAGACCTGGTTGTCGGATAATACCTGGTTGTCTTAAGATATCCCCTACGAGCCTATCCCTTCTTCTTGTAAGATGCTTCCATATACTTCTTTTTTCATCCACTCGCCTAAGAACCTCTAAATTACTTATTTTGCTCACCCATTTAATCTTTAACATTTTAAAAGCTTTATCCTCTTCATTTCTACAGCCTTTATTACCCTCTTTTCATCCCCGTATAATGCTACACTCCAATTTAAATTATTTTTCAATTATTTAGGAAGTAGTCGTTATTTACATTAATTCTATTTTAGTCCATTGTAAATTTAGTGTGAACTTCCGTACAGAGAAAGAAACATTTTAGGCTGATTGTCCTAAACACCACCCCTTCTTAACTATGAAAATATTTAGGGTTATATAAGCTTTCCATAATATAATCCGAAAGTTTAAATGTCGTGATCTTTGTTCACATCGGTTGAAAGTGTTCGGTGTCATGTAGGTTAATGATTTATTTTACAAAATTGATTATAATTTTCATATAGCAGGAAAATATTGCAGTGGGTGAATTCAGGAAATTTAAAATTATCACGAGGAAAATTCTGTGTCATGAAAGGATTATGAAAGAGAATCTAATTATAGGCAGTTTCACTTGTTCTCACTTCTCCATGGAAGTTAGAACAAGGGAGTGTGTGAACAACCTCTTGCTTGTATTTGAAACCACGGTGAGACCTCCAACCAGGTTATAAACAGGCAACAATATTATAACTTGCTAAGATCGGTATTGTCATTGGTGACTGCGCAGTAATATTATGAGAGAGCGATACGAGACATTAGACAAAGAAACTTGTAACTTTTATTGTTCCTGGTTTTAACTAAGTAACGGATATTTCAAAAGGATGCAACTCGTTTTAACTAACATTAATATATCAAAAAAGGTGTGAAACACTCACACATCTTTCTCATGCCAATGCGAATAACAATATAACCTAACATTAGTAATAAAATATTAGAAATAAACAAAACAAAACTGACTTCAAAAAAACATAACCTCATTTTAATCATGAGCGAATGATGCAAAATAAAAACCAATCTTAGTTTGGCTTAATAATACGGAAAACCGCTCTTTGAGGTTAAACAAGGGCTTTGTTAGACAAGGAAGATTAAACAAATAAGGCACTGTAGAGAAAAATGCTTAAAATAAAAGTTGTGTATCTTTTAATTTCCTATATATTTTATTATACACACTCTTGTCATATAATGAATACTAAGGCCAAAATCTTAAAATATTCATTTGTGTACAGATTTTCATGAAAAAACAGAAAATCACTTATTGTCGCTAACACAGAAAAAACAGCTTGAATTATAAATTGTATGTTTTTAAAATTTTCTACAACATTATTGCATACGCTTTTAATCTAGGCCTATTATGCATATTAAGGTCGTAAGGCCGTAGGCATATAAGTAAACCGTTATTTACCTCGACAACACGGGTCTTGAATTAGAATCTCGAAACAAATTTCAGTAGACATGGCGCTTACTCTATCATGTAGAGCATACACAATTTAGTAAATGAGGCGATTTAAAAAAAATATCGTAGGAACCGTTTTTGAGAAAATCGTAAAAAAGTAAGAAATCACACGAATAAACTACTACTTCCGGGTGACCGATTTTGATGAAAATGTTTGAATGAGGTCCTCAAATATAGTACCTAACTTAAGTTTTATGTTTCAACTCTGTACGATTTTCCGTTTTTGAAATGTTTTGGTCACACACACATGCGCGCACACACACACACACATACAGAAAAATCGCTAAAAACATGTTTTTTTGGTTCAGGGGCTCTGAAAATGTGTATATCCGGTGAAAACTCGATTTCGAAAAATGACATGAGAGCAATACTTTCCTTTCTTTATAATCATATAAGAAAGTAAAAATATTACATTAATTCTGTTGGAAGAAATATTTTTGTTCATATAGGCCTAAATATAACATTGCAATAAACTGATGGATTAAGTCGTGAAAAACTACACCATTCACCGACTTCTCAAAACGGCCCTATTACACGACAGCGAGAGATCGCACATGAATTTTACGTGCGTGTAATGGTCGTTCGTGTAACACGTGAGGATTTTCAATGCTCTATTTGCGGAAGTTTTGACTGTAAAATTGCCATCCAAGTAAAACCACGTCTTGTCACAAAAATAAACACGATCCAACGCTACAATACCGTTTGCTTTGTCAACAGAACGAAATCAACGACATTGCTGTAAATGTTTTCGGTGGCCTACTTCTTTCAGTTCATGTGCAACACCTATGCGGTAAGCATGCCAATGTAATTTCCAGTAGCCCTGAAAACAGTAGATAGTCTCAGTTTATAAATATAACTTCCTGAGCGACTTCTAATCAGAGCGAATCAAATGTTCTTTCACATCCTTCAGAACATCCTCAGTTGTCACTAAAGGTCCACCTCTGCTTTTACGATCTTGTACACTCCTAGTCTCACGAAAATTATTTAACAAACGCAAGATTTTCGACTTATTCCAAACAGTTGAATTGAAAAATATTAACTTGAACTCGGTCTTTTACTCGTTCATAAGATTTATTAGCGAAATAAGTCTCTAGAATAAAAATACTCTCGCTGTTCGACACAGCTGACACAATAGAGATAAATGGATACTAGAAGAGCACTGGTGCACAGTAGCAACATTTCAATTGTTAAAAACTGTCAACATTGAATATAGTGTTGCCAACTGATATATAAGAAGACATGAAATTTACCTATGCGTTATGTGAACCTAATTAATTGTTCTGCTGTCTTTTTGAAACACCCACTGTATTTGCCTCTGTACATACATTATCCTCTGTATATACCGGTGTCCAAAAATTCTGTAACGCCTGAATTACAGAAAATTGAAAATAAATAAGTCACTAGAATGTCTTAAGGTGATTATTGTAACAAAAAAACTACTCTGGATTGTATTTAAAATTTTTGTCCGCCGCCTTGGATCCGCCATGTTAGAATTAACTTTCTTATTTTCAAAAAATTAGTCGTCATACAATACAAAATTTCGATCTAAAATTTTAAGTAAAATTCAATGGTTAAAACCGCAGATCGGTATCCTTTTCAGTTTTTGAGATATATTTGACTGTTCAGATCGGGGTAAAACGGTCATCCCCTACTTTAATTGTACATCAACATTGGTAATATTATTTTCATAACTTTACATTTATATTTTTTTTAAATATTCCTTGTAATAACTCAAAAATAATTAATAAATTGTAACTAATTATATAAATTAATAAGTAAAGAACAAAATTAATAAAGTTCTTCATAAAAAAATAATATGATATTCTTGTACGAGGAATTTAATAAACAAATTTAATATTTTTAATATGAAAACTTCTGATTGTTTTATATTTTATATTCTGTATGTCGAAGTTAAATAAGATTCATTCAGAAGATTCTTCTGAATGGCTCCACATGGGTGGTCTTAGTTGGATTGAACAACTTGCTTATTCATTTCCCTTGATATTTAATAGCGTTTTCAAACTGTATAGAACTCCAACTGCTGTTGAATATTTATCTAAATCAATAAACTCTTGTCTTTTTTCCTTCTCGCTCTATTTATTATAAAAATATATTGAAAAAGTAATATTTATATTTAATGAGTCAATGGGTTTTGTATCCACGCTGTGAAACAATCGATTCAAGTAACAATCGATATTGTGTAGTTGCGATGCACTTTAGAGGGTGTACCCTACAGTTTTAATGTTTTCTATGCAGTGCACTTTATTTATTTACTGTTGCATTACTTTATAAAAATAATTGCAGTGCAAACTTACTTTACGTAATTACAACTTCTTGTTATTTGTTATGTTGTTTAGGTCATCAGCCGAAAGGCTGGTTTGAATATCTAGAGGCTTTACTTAGTAAAACGAGAGTTAAGGAGGTTTACAATTGCCTTCCTTACTAAGGGCAAAAGTATGCTTATCTGCATGCAAGATAAAACACCTGCTTTCCTTCCTGCAAATGATACCTTCACTTCATTCACCACAGGGTCTGACAATATAATGAAATTCATTACTCTCAGAGGAGATAACCCTGACTAGTGTCTTCTACATCTCTCCCTCTTCTGTTCTTAAACGCTTCAGTCATATAATTAACAGACCATGTTATAAGAAACAGAATTATTTTTTGTAGTTCTGAAACTAGCAGATATAGTACAAATAATTTAACACTCCATCTGCTTGCTGTGGGCAAATGACAACTTAAAATTTAAATTTGTTATTTTATGGTGCAAAGTTAATCTAACGAACTATGGTTTCATATGTTCAAGAGTAGATCATAATGAGTTCTGCTTTGTCAATTTTCTATTACTGCAAATACTTTTTCCATTTATTTTTTTTAAGTCAGTCCTGTCAATACCTTCCCGTATTATGCCTGTCTGCACAATACATATTATAAACGAACTTGCATTCCAAAAACTTAAAACAAGGATATAAAATAAAAGTTGACTTCAATTTTAATGCCATAGGCCCTTAGGCTATAATACTCATGAAGCTCTAAACCGTTACAACAGTAAAATAATTTTTGAAATAGGTTGGACAGTTCTGAGATTATCTCGTACAAACACACTAATAAATACACTAATCTTACTTTGTAATTTTATACTTCATGTGTGTACAATGCAATCCGTTTAATTCAGAACAATAAGCAACCCCACGAGACCCAATGAGATGAGGATGATGTGTATTACATGTGAATGAGGTGTAATCTTGTACAGACCCAGGACGACTATTCCTGGCCAAGTATGGTTAATGGAACCCCAACCATCAAAGTACACCGGTAACCACTCTATAGTATTCATACCCATATACAGGTAAAAGTATCCTGTACTAGTATTTGAACCAGGAACCTTAATCTTCGAAATTCAGCTCTTAAACAGCTGACTCGAGGCGACGACTTTACCACGTAGGTAAACCGGATGGATTATACAAAAAATATTTTAAAATAAGTTTAATTATGCTTCAATTAAACAGACCTAAATTATTTTTATTTGTTTTTATGTATTTTATTGTTAACAAAATGTTGGGCTTTGAACAAACTATTGTTAATATAGTCAACTTTCCAATACTGTTGTGCTTAACTTTGACAAAAGTGACCCATTGACTCACAAAACACAAATTCTAGTTTGCGATTTAGTATGACCAAAAAAAAAACGAAGTATTTCATCGTTAGCTGCATGTTTTGTTTTAATGCACGAGTGATAGCGACGGCCAGCCGGTGGAGTAGCGGTGAGCTTAGCTTCTACGCCGAGCGACATCCAATCAGGTCTGGCATTTTCCACTCATTTTAATCTATCACCCTTCTCATTGTCTACATTAGTACTAATTGCTAAACAATCAGACGTAAAATAAGAAAGAAAAATGAGTGATAGACAGAGATAGAAATGTATAATAGCAGTGTAAACTTATTGATACCATAGATAGGCCCTACGTATTTACAAATATAGCGTAGTACCTGTCATAGTATTCTAGTAGCATAACTTTAAACACAAATAGTTCCTAATTCTGTCGATGAAATACTTTCTTTTGTTTACAACCTCGCTGAGATATTTTCACAGTTATTCAATTTTCTCTTATTTTTAATAGTATTTACTTGTTTTTATTTAACTTTCTCATTGCTTTACAAAAATAATTACAATTTAAAGTTATTTTTCTTAACTACAACTTAGAAATCTAAAATTGTTAACGTTAAACTCGTGGTGAGTAAATTAAACTACCTACGTAATTGTGGTTTCCCATGTTCAAAGGGCAGATGAATTTAATTTTTTTGCGTTTATTTCTAAAATTACAATTACTACAGTACTTGACTGTTATTTACGTGTTCTAATGATATTGTAGCATACGTCTAAGTTCGTTTGGGATCTGGGTATCATAAATAATATACAGAGTTACTTTAAACAATTATTAATTATTTATTGACACAATTAATAATTACACATTATTATTAAAAGTACTGACAAATACAATAGATTTATTTAAATTAAATTAATTACAAAAACCCAAGGGTTAAGGTAACTTAACTAACAATAGCAATCATTTTCTATATAACAATTACTTCTTACCTACAACCAAATACAATGTGTGCGCTACGCAGAACTTTTCTTAACGGGGGAGATACAATATACTCACACTAATAGCATTAGTATGACAACTTCAACTTACTTGAGTTCAGCTAACTCCCGAAAAAAGGAGCCAACCCTGTTATACCCTTAGTAGGTTTTTAGAAAGGACTAAAAAGACGAAGGTAGAACAAATAATATAAATAAAAAGGCTTTCTTTCAAATTCTGGAACCAATTATAAAAAGACAGACTGTACGAAAAAGAAGGAGATAAAACGGGTTTTGCAAAATTTTGTAAATACATCATAATAATAACAAAATTAAAAAACATCAAAAATTGTACTAAACTTAATCATAAAAGAATAAAAGAAATAACAATGAAAGCCGATTATCGTAAATGATACACCACCAATGTACCTATTCACAGGTAATAATGCTAGTCGCATAACAATACACTCTTTTCATACAATACCAGATCTCACCTTAACCATTTTTAGCCTACTATTACATTTTATTTCATTCTATAAACGTTAATTACAATGGGTTTGATGTAAATTTCGAAGTGAATTCGAAAAAATGTATTATTGATCAATCAAAATGAAAGTTATTAAATATTAAGTAATAAAATAGATGAATGGAACTTAGAAAAATAATGTAGCAAATTCAAAAGAGGTTTATTCTGTAAATATTATTAAATATTAAACCATGTAGTATATTGATGTTCACGGTTTAATTATTTTAATTTTATTATAAATAAAATTATTTTAAAAAATCACCAGAACGGTCAAAGACAAAGAACACTTACCTGTTGAAAAGCGCTTTCGTGGCTTTACCACATCGTCAGCTCATTTTAAAATATACATAAATATCTCAACACGGATATTTACCTCTTCTTTATGTCATGGCAATTACCTGTTTTTGAAATGAATTTATCTATAAATTTTATGTTTAAATTTATCTATAAATTTTATGTTTAAATTTATCTATACATTTTTGTTTAAATTTATCAAGTCTTGTAAAGATCTGATGATCCGATAACGCCGCAAAATCGCTTCTGAATAGATAAGTGTTCTTATTTGTCTACCGTTCTGGTGGGTTTTTTGTAATTTTATTTAGCTATAATAAAATAAAAATTAAAAAATCTTTAGAATTATATTTTTTGTGTATCACATAAAAAAAATTTAAAATCCTACTACTCAATTATCCATTAGAATTAGCTCAGAACATTCAGATAAAAACGGGTAAGTGACTTTCAACCAAATGGAAAATTCTACTTATCTTTGTGTAACAGAGTATACACAAACTACACATTCATCCGACATTCAATAAATCTTTTTATTACCGATATTGACTTTATTGTACACATTTTGTAGAGCGGATTTCAAATCTAACCTTGAGTGAATACTTACAGAAATTTTATAAAAAGAGAAAAATATATCTTTTAGAAAAGTTTTAAAATCTCTTTGAAGAAAATACTTCACATGAAGGAAATGCTATAAATAAAAGTGCATCAGAATGTTATATCTCTACATTTTTAAATTAAATGTAACAAATAATCCTATATTTTTTGTAATATCAACACAAACGTGTGGGAGCGGATAATTTTAGTCTACTCGTTGGGCTTGATATTAAATGTTATGAATTTATTTTTCAAAAGTTTATACGTGACTAATTAAAACTATTCAATATAATATTTATTTTCCTGTTTTATAATTTAGTCAATATTAGAATACTACATTTATTTAAATTATTTATTTTTTCCTACCATCAAATTAATCAATGTATGCAATAGTTTGTTTAATTATTTTTGAATTTTACGAACACAATATACCGTGGAATTGTTCTAGCGTAATATGAAAGTTTGTTGAACGGTATATTACATATCGTGTAGAATGTACACACAAGCTGAAATATTTTTCCTATGAAATATAGAATGTTGTATCATCTATCAATAGGTTTTATAAAAAAAACGAATTCATTAAATAATTAGGAGGAATAATTCTGGTAATCAAGGTTTCCTGATAATTGATTACGATTCGGAAAAAATAAAAATAACACCCTGATCAGTGAGAAATGGCATTTAATAGATATAATGTAAACGGAAATTTGTTTTTGCTGTTTTTATATTCGTGATTTTGGTTTAATGAGTCCGACTTCCTGGTAACTTAATGTTATTGTTTTGTCACTGTTCTCAAAACCTCTAAAAATTGCTTACTTTCTATCATCGGGGGGCCATTTAAATTTTACCTTAATCTTTATTTATTGTTTATTTTCTTTAAGTATTCAAACATTCTTCCGGTGGCCAGAAATCGTGAATGACAGCCAAAATCGTTGTAAATTGATCATCACCGGCAATAGGACGCCACTGGAACTCAGCAAGTCATGACTACAAATAATGTCTAGCTATAGACAGTATTATAGACAGTAAACACAGGACGTGGTAGTGAAACGAGCGGTTATGCTATCCTATTCCTCACTCTGAGACTCCGGGATGAATGGGCGCACCAGCCTGATATTGTAAGTGTGGTAGAGTAGAGAGCTTGATTATCCCGTATATGAGTTGTGAGTACAAGCTCAACTCGGCCGCTACCCATCATGGCTACAATCATGGGGAGAGCCACGTACATAACCCTCGCCAAGAAAGTGTTACGCCCTCCCTGAGTGATGATGAAACGAGCTCGAACGCAGCTGGTGGCGTTGCCAGTTCCTCCTGGACGCCACTGGTACGAATAGGACTTATATAGGTTAGGAACACAGATAAACGAGGTGCCAAAGTGACGAGGAGAAAGAGGGTAAAGCAACCAGGCTCGGTTATGGTACCTTGTAGTTAGGTCTCGACAAACCTACGAGGACTCCTCGGGGCAACGGGCGGAGCCCCATGTGTATCAGCGTAGTGGAGGGACCAGGATAACACGCAGGGATCTTGGGATCTTGGGATCCAAGATTAGGGATCTTGCGGTGGAAGGTAGTTGATCATACAAACAGACAAACGTGCATTTGATTAGATTTATCATAATGAGCGGCATTTACTGTATTTTGGAAAATAAAGAGTTTGACCAAACTAACCTAACAATTAACAATTAAGTATTTAGTTCCTCTTACATAATTATGGCAATTCAACCGAAAATGTGATTACTAAATAACCGTGATGTATAATTTACCTATTTTAAAATAAAATAAAATCAAGAATGATTATCTGAGCTACTTCTAATTGACGTTAAATTTATACCAGAGTTGTAACATATATTTTTTTTATTTTATTCTTTTCCATTACAACCGAATAATCGGTTGATAATCACAGAGTAGTCAATTGTAACTGAGTAAAGGAGTTTGAAAAGAGGGAACATACTATTGTAATAATGGTTGTCGTTCCGATGAATGAACGAAGAGGCATGGTTTCACCGCCAAACCAACCTGGAGCAGTTCCACTACCAGGGGAGGACAACTCTTTATCTTCATCACCTGTCATCACGGGCCGACCTTTGGTAAGTTTTAGTTAATTTACTTACATAACTGTAATTTTGATAAATACTAATTGCATTGTTTTATTTACTTTAGGTTCAAGGGGACCAGTACAAAGCGGTCAAGTCAATCTCATCAATCTTATATAAACATACTTATTAATGGTAACCTAACAAGTTCACTATATTTCATTTAAAAAAATAAACGTTAAAATGTACCAAACGGCTCATATATACGCCATCCCATCTCTACGAATTCAGTGTTCCATATATATGAGCCGCTTGAACTCATTAAAATAGAATAATGGCTGACATATCATGACACTTATTGCTAAGCTCCGTTTCGGGATCTGGGGAAAATAAATAATTAACATACTATCGTTAAAATTACAAACAAGTATTTATCACATAGACTACTATAAATTACAATTAATAATGTTACTTAAATTTACAAATAAATTACAATTCTTATAACTAAATTGATAATTACAATAAATTATAATAAATGAACTTAACTAGGTTATCTCACACTTAATTAAACTAAATACTACTCACAACCAATTATAGTGTACCGATGTTTACAGTACACTGGACCTTTTCACAAAACATAACTGGCATATTATCCAATTGGCTTCTACACAATTCACTCACTGAATGACAGATCAAGACTAACTGCTTTAAGATGGTCTAGCCCTTTAAATACCTTACTCGTCGGGGTTCTAGATTAACGAAGATTTTTCTTTATAACTATAAAATTATAAAATTTTTCTGTCAGTTCAGGATGAGTATTAACAAAATCTTACCGTATGCATTAGCAGAAATTGCAAAACAGTAGGACATACAAAAAAATTAAAATAAAGGTAAAAACATTACCTTTGAATAAACAACACATTATAACGCCAACACAAAAGAGCTAATTATCTAAATGAAACATTTCTAAACATTTCTTGGAAATGTTTAATGAGCTAATTATCTAAATGAAACATTTTCTAAACATTTCTTGGAAATAACGCGATTTATTACTTTTAAAAACTCAGTCCTGCTAGCAGTGGTTTTTAACCTTTCAGGCACTGTGCTTCTCTTTGAACACTGATGTGAGGTCACCTCCCCCCCCCCCATCGACACTATAAGTGGTCAAAACTATTAAATAAGTGGTCTAAACTAAACTAATTAGAAGGCTACAATCGGAATATGAAATAGAAGCTGGTTAGGTTGAGTGCAACTGGTTATTACGTTAAACTTCAAAGAATTTTAACATAACATATAACTTTTTTTTAAATATGTATTATCACCATTAGTATACCTATAGAATTTCATTAATATGTTAAATAAAAGAATTATGAAATTAAATATAATTTGTTTTAGGTAATCTATCCAACAAGGAATTTATGCATGTTATGTCGGTCAACATTAATGAGAAGGCTGATATTGTTTGTCCTTGACAAGTGTTTGAATATCTGATTGTACGTAACTGTGAGAAAGTACACCCTCAAGTCACTTTCGAAATCCAGCCTTGCTCGATATTTTTATTTTATGTACGCTTACGTAGAAAATCCAGATTCACAGAGATATGTTGATAAAAACTGTACCAGCAACTTTGGCTTCCGGGATTAGTAAATTGGTAGTCGTAAAGAGTAGACGTATTTGACATTCTCCGTATCGGTATAGATAAGTACTATTTAAATATTCTTTGTTCGTGTAGTGGGGTGTCGGAAAGTGAAAAATTGTATTCATATTTATTAGTATTTGCATTTTCATTTATTTTTGTGTTTTTTGAAGAATATTCAATTAGTGTATTTTTGAATGCCGAACGCACTTTAAAATTATTTTTCACCGTATAAGCGTCCGCAGTCGTTAAGTTCCCTTGAAAATCTGGGTCAAGAAAAGAATAAAACCACAAAAGATATGGCTTTGGGATTAAAGACTTCTGGATCGACACAGGCCTCAGTAAAGGATATGGAGGCAGTGTTAGGAAGGCTTTTGGATAAAAAGTTAAGTAATTTAGCATCTAAATGCGACATGAATGAACTAAAAAATTCTATAGATGAGTTAATAAAAGAAAATATTAGTTTAAAAGTGGAGGTATCAGAGTTAAAGAGCGAGAGAGCAACTTTCTGAAGGGTAAAATTGTTAATCTAGAGGATCGTTCTGAAAGGAATAATTTAATTTTTAAGGGGCTTACTTGTAACAAGGGGAGTGATTGTTGCGAAATTGTTAAAAACGTTTGCACTACGACTCTAGGAGTTTCAAATAGTGTTAATATAAATCGTGCACACCCTTTGGGTAAAAATAAAGACAATGCTCGTATTATAGCACATATAGCCTACCGCAATATAGGGATATAAACTGTATTCTTAAGAATGCATTTACATTAAAGGGGACCCGATATGTTGTGCATAGAGACTTTAGTGTTGAAACTCGTTGAAGTCGCAGTGTGCTAATGGCTTTGAAAAAAGAAATAATTAAAACTGTGGGAGAAGAAGGAGTTTTCGTGGCAGTGGATAAACTTTACTTTCAGGTGTTTACTTTTTCGGAGAGTGCCGGATTACAATCAAAAAATAGTCACGGGTTGGAGAAATCGAATGAAATGTGCAGAAAGGACTTTCCTGGTTTGAGTGTTTTGAAAAACGGAGAAATGATATTAGGTAGTAACGAAGAGGTTAATTATGGATAGGAGGATGTCGGCTGCCAAGGTAGTCCAAATACTCGAATTGATTTTGCAGCTTCCAAAGCTACTTGTGGGTGAACATGAAAATAACTTAACCAAAAATCTTAAGCATTCATGTTTGTAAAGTCCCCGTTTGCATGAGAATCACATTTTAGGTCAATTGCTTGTTCCTGAATATGATTAGGAAGTGTATATTCACGGCGATTTTAAAGGAATCTCGTCAGTTTAAATAAACAATTTTCTGAACTAACATCTGGAAAATAGTCTGCAATTTCATTTTTTAGTGCTATCAGACACCCTGATACAAGGTTCTTTAGATCAGTTATTCGATTTAACGGTAATTTTGTATCATCGAGAACGTCATTCAATCTTGGAAAAGATGTACGAAGTGTACAGTACCTATGTAAAAAACAGTACGATAATTTTGAAAATATACATACAACTACAAAACTGAGTAAATTTTATAGTTTTACTTTATATATTTATTTTTTAATACACTCACGATACCCTTGAAATTCTTCTACCCCCCCCCCTCATCACCAGGTTAAGAAACACTGTGCTAGAGGGTTCTGAAAACAACACTTTCTCTTTAGATATTGTCACAATATTGTAACACCTAAGCCTAGGTTTGTTAGGTATCTATCGTTATTGAACCTCGATGGTTAGTTTTCAAACAAAATTTTATTCATTTTTTTAAAAATAAGTCTACATTTAAGTAGAATATTTATTACTGATGTAAAAATACTAAACACGGAATAGATTTTCACCAGTTACTACAAAACGTGCAGAATCATTCATCACTAAAAAATGCTACAAGTAAACGTATTTCTGATTACTGTAAAAACTACACTAACTTGTTTATTTAGGCACTAATTGGTATTCAAATTTTTACTTTTATATGATCCCCTGAAGCGAAAAAGTAGTTTATAGACTGTATACAAGACACTTACGGAGAAATTACTCGCGAAAAATTTAACCAAAATAGCGTTCAAACTAGATGGAATAATTTTTTTAATGAATCGTAAAAAATTGTTTGTAAATATAAAGAAAAAGAAATATAACTAAATTTATATATACATTTGTAAGAGAATTTTTTAAACGTTTCTATATTAAAGTGTAAGGTTTGTTTGAGCTTTAAACTTAATAACTTCAGATTTTTATTTCAGATCATATTCATTTAGGGCGCTTTCATTTCATCCTCCCATGTTGATATTTCTGTACATGTCTATTCACAAAAACATCATTAAATGTTATGGTATAGAACGTACCTTACCTTCTATACACAGTTATATGCCAGGTTTCATGTTTAAATTAATGTGTAGTTTATATACATCTTTTTATTTTATACTAGAAACCCCACACTTGCTACGCTTCATGGCTTTTAATGAAATTAATTAAAATAAAATGTATTTAACCCTTCACAAAATATTGACGAATATATCCCCCAAAATCTCTCCCACAGGTTGTTTTGGGGATATATTTGCAAAACAGTTTTTAATGGTTTTCTTCATGAAGCGGATATATCCGCACACTTCTAATTAAAACAAAAAATATTTTTACTAAAATCTTTTTTAATAGTCATCAAAATTATACCAAAATATCATCTAATATTACAGTAAATTTGCACCTGCAGAAGCTGGGTTGACAGCATTACCCGTCAGTGTTTTCTGGCCACCTCAGTGTTCCATATCAGTCGTGTTTCCTCTGTTCGTTAATGCTTACGTATGTCACGTTCATCAAATTTAATTATAATATTTGTTTTAACAATCTTTGAACTAATAGATTTGTTTTGTTCTTTTATTCTGCAATTCAGTGTACAAATAATTTTTTAGTCAGTTCTATTTAAGGATCTATCCGCATACGTCACGTCACTCAGGACTAAAGACATATAGTACACAGAGTGACGGTAAAGTCGTCACCCGAATTTTTCTGCTTTACAGGAATAACAGTCGAAGTCGCGAAAGTTATTGCGAGTAGGAAAATTTATTGTGTGACAGTACTGTGTATGGTAGCACTGCTAGATCACGCCATCGCCCAAAGGAGGTCGTTACACGAAACATTTTTTTTAGTCCGAGCTACAATGTCGTTTACGCAAGAACAACGTGTCTTCATTGTTGTGAGTTATTGCCAATCGAAATCGTATTTGAATGTAAAGAAGAGTTTTAAATGAATTTCCAGGTGCTAATGTTCCAAACAAATCCACTATATTTCGTTTATTTAGTCTTTTTTCGGGATGTAGGAAGCGTGGATGACCGTAAACGTCCAAGTGTTTTAACGGATGATACTCTGCAGACGGTAAAAGGAAAACTTCTTGATTCTCCGAAAAAGTTTCTTCAGAAACTTGCTAGCCAGACTAATAACCCCCATGCGTTCCACGAACAACCATTATACACGCAAAAAATTGGAGTGGGTGTGGTGTGTCTCGTCAGAGAATTGTCGGGCCTATCTTTTTTTTTGGAGACCATAACAGCAGAACGATATCAAACAATAATTTGTGAATACAAATAATCATGTTATTTTGTAGTTTAGTAAGTTAAAAATTGAAAGAGTACTCTGAAAATAATTTTTTGTAATTTGGGGCACGACTTTACAGTCATCCTGTATATCCGCATCCATTATTATTGAATACAATTGAAGAGAAAAATATGTGATGAAATTTGCGTGGATTCTGAGAGTTTAAAAACGATTTTCTAAACAGGAAAACACATTTTTCTAAAGAAATCTTTTTACCACCACCCATAATTAAATTCCTCTGTGATATAAAATTAATTCCGTCCATGAAAAGCTAAAACAATGCAGAAAAAATCTATTTCTTAAAAATATGATACAATTCTCTGATTTTTGTTTACTTAATTTTCGATGTGGCAACCGGTGTGACATTATTTTTTGATATCTATTCCATAAATAATTTTGAAAAAGTAAGGGATGACGTCATTTTTACCCTCTGTGCAGTCTCTGCGAAAGGGTTTACATTATACACATGTCAGTACTGTAACATATTTGCTCGTATTATGCCTGTCTGTACAAACAAAACATTGCATACAGTAGATAGTATAAAAGAACTAAAATTTCCGAAGATTTTAAACCAAAGGAATAAAATAAAAGATGACTTCAGTGTACCAATCAAAATAATTTAATCAAAATTTGTAAAACACACTTAATGTCATAATAGCCTATAATACTCATGAATCTCTAAGTTTTACAACAGTGAAAGAAATTTTGAAATAGTTCGCATAGGTTCTAAGATGACTTCATACAAACGAATAAGTACCCAACGTTAATTAATAATAGACAGATTTACAAAGTATTTTCACAGATAAAATTACTAGTTTAACGTGTAATTTATAATATCCTCTTTTCGTTGAATAAAAATATAATTTTTACGTTATTTTACCGTGAACATAAAAATTAATAGCATCAATAATCATTTTCTTTCCGGAATCGAAGCAGCGGCGGCTATTCAGGTGAAGTAGTTGAAGAGCCTCTTCACCTATTTTCTGGATAGTATCGAGATTTATTTCTCCTACAAAACAAGTATAATTTTTGTTTTGCAATAAGAAGAAGTGTCGTGTAAAAAGTAATTACATAAAATTATTGTATCTGCTTATAGCGCTTTCTAATGTTTTTAATAACCCTTGTAATGGTTTAAATATATCTAATAAATGCCCAAGTGAAGAGTTAGACGGGTGGCCGCTGCTTCTCTTCAGGCAAGAGCGGGTTGCCATGACTACAGTGACCATAGTCATGGCAATCAGCCATTTCAGTGAATTCACATACAACTCCACACGCCTAGCTCTCCCCACCTGACCCCGAATAGTGAAGTGGTTGACGCGGGTCGACTAGTCTACAGCAGCTGCATTTCTATTTTACGTGTATATTTGTTATACGTTAGCTGTTTTATATTTGCGGTTCAAACTACGACATGGCTGTACAGTTAATTGACCTTGATAACGGTGTCGTTGGGACGTAAAGGCTTTTTAGTTGAGAGAAATACAGTATCTAACTCTTTTTTTCTTTCCCTACCCGAGTTTTCACACTGAAATGAAATATTTATACTATTCTTTAGAATTTATTGACCGGAAATACTTCATAATAAGTGAGAATCGGAGCGAATTACAAGGGTATATCTACAATAACGGATGAGGCAGTGAATCGGGCGATTATGAAACCACTGAGAGGAAATTAAAACATGTAGTTTATTCATTTTGAATATACCAAGTAATATTTACATATTTACAATTTTTTATAAATTACTTGAAAATCATATCATAAAGATGTCCTCCATTTTTTCGCACACATTCCTGAACTCGTGCACGAAGGTTAGTATTCATCACTTTTTGTAATGTGGCTGTAGGAATTCGTGCCACTTCTTCACGTTTCCGTTCTTTAAGCTCCCGTACATTTCGAGGCGGTGGAGATTGGAAAACACGTGATTTTAAGTGTCCCCATAGAAAGTAATCATATGCAGAGAGATCTGGTGATCTGGCTGGCCATGAAATGTCTCCATTCTTAGAAATGACGCGATTGGGAAACAAGCAAAACATTAATCAATTGAAGCCCTGGATGTGTGGCAGGTAGCACCGTCTTGTTGAAAAATCATGTTTTGGTAAGCCGGATTAATTAATAATACTAATTCCAATTGAAGACACTTTTCCAACATGTTAACATAGCGCTGTGTATTCACTGTAACTGCACGTTCATTGTCATCCTCAAAAAAAATATGGTCCTACGATAACTTGTGTTGATATTGCACACCAAACTGTCACTTTCATACTGTGAAGCGGCTTTTCGTGTATTTTTTGTGAATTTTCGCGTGATCAGTGTCAAAAATTCTGCTTATTTACGAAGCCCAAAAGATGGGAGTGAGGTTCATCACTCATCCAAAGATTTTTGAGAAGATCTGTGTTGTCATTCATCATGTCCAATAATCGATAACAAAAAGTAAGTCGGGTTGCGTGATCAACATTATTCAACGCGTGCATTAACAGAATTTTAAACGGATGAAACTGTAGATCTTTGTGTAAAATCCTCCTCACACTGCGATAAGAAATACCGAGTGATATTGCATGCCGTCGAGCTGAATGCGTAGGACTTCTTAACACAGCCGCCTGCACCTTGTCAACGTTTTCTGGTGTACGGACACTTTTTACGCTTCCAGTTCGTGTCTTCAGTGTTAAGCCTGTTTCTTCGAAGTTTTTAACCCATATTTTTATTGCATGAGTAGTAGCCGGAAGCGGTATGTCTGGCTCGGGGAAGGGTGGTAAATTGTTTTAGGGATTGCTAAATTGTACCCTATCGGTGTAGAAATGTGGTTAGGTGGTGTTGATTAGGTTTGGAAAGTGTTCTGGTTGTGAAAATGTTAATTTAGTGTGTGTGTGTGTCGTAGTGGTGATGGTTTGTGTGTCTAGCTCGGAAAGGGTCCTAGGTTGTTGTAGTGATTCCTAAAATGTACCCTAGCGATTGAGAAATATGGTTGTTGATGGTGGTGGTGGTGTGGTACTGGGTTGGGGTTAGGGTAGTGGGTTGTTTAGAGATTACTAAAGTGTATCCTAGTTGTTGTTGTTTACAAATTTCTTTGGGTCGGAAAGGGATGTAGATTTTTTTTTTTTTAGAAATTGGGTAATTGTACTTTAGTGGTTGTGCGATGTGGTTAGTGTGTGTAGTGGGTTTGGGTTGGATAGCGTTTTGTGTTGTTTTAGAGTTTGGTAAATGGGTATTGTAGGTGTTTAACTTTAGTAATTTGGGTTTTTTTTTTTTAGAGATGAGTGAAATATATATATTTTTTATATATTAGGATCTCTAATGTATCATTGTCTTGTGTGTGTTTTTTTTTTTTAATATAATATTGGATAAATAAATTAAAAAAAAATATATATATATATTAATTATGCCGATGAATGAGGAGAGTAGTAGTAATGTTAACGTTGTTAGTGACGAACCCATTTCCTCTCACTACTCGGTACAGTTTGTTGATGGTGTTCGAGGTATTGATAATGCTGGTGATGATTCCTCACAGACAGTTATGCTTAAGCTCTTAGAGATGCTCTACAGTCTGAATTGGCCTAAGCCTCCTCAACCTCCTCCTGCAATAGATATCGGTGCGAATATAGAGTCTTTCATCAAAGAGGTGATAGCCAGGAGAGAGTTAAAATCGTTGGGCAGTGTTGGTGGTATTTGTAAAAATGAACAACAACAACAACAACAAAATAAACCTGTTAATGTCAACTTCAATTTCAACGACTTGGTACGGCTCGTGGAGGCTGGGGATAAAAAATGAATGACGCTTTGGTTGTCTTTTCGGTGATCACCTTTTATGCTACTGTATTTTTTGTGTTAATTAAAAAATACATAATATCGTATATTGAAGAGCAATTTAAAAATATAAAATAGATTAATGAACATCTTTATTGCCCTCCTAGTTGCTGCCGTCACGATTATCGTGATTGTAGGCGCATCCGTTTGGATTTTATTGAAGTTTGTAAACATTTCTATGGGTTCTATGGCTTCTATGGGTCGTTCTTGAAACTGCACGTACTACTGTTATTATATCTTATAAAGGTAGTAGTTGTTTGCTGCTCTAAATCTTGTTTGGTGACAATGTGATACTTTCTCTCGTACACGGGCAGGAAGTAGAATCGCCAGTAGAAACTTTGCAAGTCCAGTTTGAGTGGCCGGTAGATTTGTAAAAAGGGATCGAACAGAATATCGTCAAGTCTGGGCTTTGTGTTATATAGCTCCGTTACGCTCCTTGTCGCCGGAACCAAGATTGGCTTTCCGCTTCTATTCGTCCTATGTATCGGCTCGGTAAAGAAGTATTTTCTCTTCCTCAATATCAGGTTCGGGGCTATCGACAACAGAAATTGTTCTGATTTTGTTTCTTCTTCTTCTTCATCATCATCATCGACGAGTACCTTGACGACTGTTGATGGTGGTGGTGGGGGTGGAGGTGACGAAGATGATGAAGGTAATGGATGTTTGTGTAACAGCGCTTTACTATTCACCTCGTACAGGTACCACGCATCGTAGTCGTCGTTGTTGTTGCTGTTGTCGTCGTTATCGTTGTCTGTGGTTTTTGTTACTGTTCCTTTGTTCACGTTCACAAAATTGATCGATTGCAAGACTTGGGAGCCGTTCATGCATGTTACTAGGATGTTATTGTTATTACGGCTTTGGGAAAATGCGATTCGGATGATGTTGTCGACGGCACAACAGTCTGCCACGTGAGTGCAGTTCTCATATATCATTTTTTCTTTGCCTTGAAATCGGCCATTGTTGAACAGTACCTGGCCAGGTACCGCCTTATCTCGGCCAAATAGATTCGCCAATGTAGGTGGTTGTTTCCAGCCAAATGTATCGATTCGATTAATTTATACGCGTACACCAGGTTGTGGTCGGTCAAAAGCTGGGGGTGGTGGTAGACAAACCTTATCAGTTCCGACAACGATCGGTTCAGGTTATCAAGATACATCTCCACTTGCTTCTCATGGGTTCGGTATGTTTCGATGTTCTGTGTCATCAGCGACAGAATGTTCATTTTTAATTTAAAAATAAAAAAGATGTTAAGCCGTATAGCTGTGGTGGTGGTGGTAGCGTTGATTGTAGTTTTCTTCGTCCTGAGGAAATACATACATCAAGAGAAAAGGTTAGCATTGTTGCTACCAGATCAGAAGTTGAAGGAGGAGGAGGCGTTGTTTGAGGCCGTTACTGCAAGGCCGAAGAATATATGTAACCAGGAGTTTGGCAAGCTTGTCAATGGAATATGTCAGTGCTTGTATCCGGATCTCATGACAAACAACTTTGTTGATGGCGATTGCACCCATCCTTCTAATCCAAATTTCAAAAGTATAGAATTGGTAACGAATGGTGGCGGTCATCTGTATAAGGATAATATTCGATACACAAGCGTTTGTAGAAATCGGATGAAGCATTTTGAAGCTGGAAAATGTATCATGTCGAGGATCAGAGACGGTCTGTGTGTACACGGTCAGTTGGTGGAGGGAAAGTGTGAATGCAATAAAGGATACGAGCTGTTCAAAGATTACAACGAGTGTGTCAAGAAACCACAATCATGGAACGCCCGTAATCCGAGTCAGTATATTGAGGGTTGTAATCTTACTATGGGTTTCGTTCCGGTGCTTTGGAAGGACTATAAACTATGTACCAAACTCTTGAACGTTAGTACGATTTTCCAGCCCATAATGGTGGACGGGAAAACGACCTATTATATGTACGACAAACGACAAACTGATAAATTCTACGGTTTGGAAAATCTTCCCAAAAATAGGTTTTCTGTGGAAGTTAATGTCGATGACACACCTCTACCTAATTACAAACCAATCGAAAATAAAACCAGAGAGTCACTGCTTTTGCGTCATGTAATCGAGTCCCAGATTATCGACTATCAGAATGAATATAACGAATCGTTCGATACGAGCGATTTGTTCGAGAAAATAACAAAAGATGGTGATAAAGGATGGACCCAGAGATTGAACGATATCAACCTGTTTTCAAATCGCTACTTTCAATTTCGGCGTCAGTATCTTGACCAAAGGAAGTATTTGCTGTTGTATAATAAGACGACAAGTGAGGGAGAGGTTACAGACGATCCAAATATATTGAAACAGTTAAAATCAGACTGAGAACTAATGTCAAAAAAAAACACAACCAGCAATATAAATTATATGAAAATATTATACCAAGTTCCGTGATTGTTACCAAAAACTCTAGCCTGAAGCAGACACAAAACTCAAAAGGAGTGATTAATTAAATTTATATTACTGAGAGTCTGAGCAAAACTTAGACTATTAATAAAAATAATATTTTATTACCTTATACGGGAATTGAGATCCAGCAGATATCTAATATTATTTTTTTCTCTAAAATGGTGGGGGGTGATAATATAAAAAGTTAGTGTCTGACGTAAGAAAAAAGATAAACAAACCACCGGAATAAATAAGAAAAATAATTATTAACGAGTATGTAAGTGATGAAATCGGATGTTTGCCTCTTCCAACAAAGAAACCTGAGACACATACTTATTACACATTACTATAGACACATTACTTATTGGTGAAACACGAACTACAACATACATAATTATAAAAAATGATTGATAGTTTTTGTTCGCATTGTAGGAGACGAACCCAATCTAAACATTGTGTTGTCGTCGGCGTAAAAAAGGTTACCGCCATGTGCTTGGTGTGTAACGGAACCAAACAATTTTATGTCAGTAGTGAAAGAGATATCCAGCTGATCGACGACAGTAACAAAATGGATACAAATTAATATATTATCATTTTTAAAATGTATAAACACAGCGAAGACCAAAAAATAATTAAGAAGTAAAAATAAATTTAATAATCGATAGAAATAAAAGCCTCTAACATCGACCAACGTTTTTTGGTTTTATTATTTTTATTTATTTTAATATAGTGATTTACTTTCTCCAACTGCGATACAACGAGTGAAAGATTCCTACAAAAATCCTAAAAATAAAATATTTCAAGTAGAGGATTATCTAATATAAAAAAGTAAAACCCGATCTACTACATTGAAGACACCATCAGCTATATTATCAGTTAGATTACTAACTATAGTTTTTTTTATTCAGCCGCTCGGTGGTATACAAATGATGTCAAACTTTTTAGATGAAAAACGTGAAAACTGTTTACTTTTCAGCTTTTGATAGTAGGTATTCGAAATAGATTTTTTTTTGTTGTTTAATAACATTTTATTTATTGTTTATAATAATATTTATAGATTTTATTAATTTATTTACCGCCGATCTGACAAATTAAATGAACAACAAAGAACGAGCCCAAAATGAGGGAACGAATACTGAAAAAAGTTTAGGAGATTTCAGTCGGACCAAAGTTTACTTATTTTGCTGTCACAGTTAATTTTCTGGTTGGTCTTAATTGGCGGAAATCGAAATAAGAAACAAATATGTATAAATAATACAATATAAAATAAAAATACCTGAATTTGCCGCCCGAGAATGACCGAAATAAATTGCATTATTCGAAAAACATAAAAAGGGAAAGATCGCACATACATGGTGGAGAATCATGATATATAGACTACTTTTTTGTCTCTGGCAGTAGAAACAACTTTAAATAAGCAGCTCGGTGGCGAAATTCGGTGATTTTTTTTATCTATATATTATTATTCACTAACGAGACGTGTCAAAGAATACTAAAAAAAGTAATATTAACATAAATATATTAACCAATATTAACATAAATATTTTTTTGTCCAACACCGATTGCTGAGCTTCATGTATCTGGAATTGCTAAGGACTTTTAATTTTAATTAATAAAAAGTAAAAAAAATTTGAAAAAAAACGGAATGATACACGACAATAATTGAATATCTGAATTTCCTTAATTAACAAGTACTGAATTTGCTACGCTGTACTAAATTTGCTTTGCCGTTGCTTGTCTAACAGCTTTCTGGATACCTGACTGCTCAGTATAATTTTTCAATAAATAATTTGGAACAATAACGAAAGTATTAAAAGAAAATACTAGAACATTAAGATTTATATTTTAAAGTAAGCATATAAAATTTAAAGAAATTAGTTAAAAACTTTACAACAATGCATCGATGCCCTGGCTGCTTGACTGGTTATCTGACTGACTGCTTCTTTGCGTACCTGACTGCCTGACCAGTTACCTGATATCTGACTGTCTTTTTGTCGACTATCGACTAGTTATCTGACTGCCTAGAACATTCAGATTCATTTTAAAGTAAACATATAAAATTTAAAGAAATCAGTTAAAAACACTATATAAAACCGAGTACAACAATACATCGATGACCTGATTGCTTGACTGGTGATCTGACTGCCTGACTGCCTTCTGCTAGACAATCGACTGGTTATCTGACTGCTTCTCTAAATAACGGTCTGTTTAGTATAATTTTCAGAAAATAATTTGGACAATTACAAAAGAATTAAAAAAAAAATTATGGAAACAACTGAGATTATTTTTATTCTTTTAACTTTGATGATGATTAGGTCGTCAGCCAAAAGGCTGGTTTGAACCTGTAAAATTGCTAAGGTCCGTTTCGGGATCTAGGTTATTAAAAAATTAATACACTAAAGTTTACAATTACAAATATTTACTACACTAAAAGATTACAAAATAAATAATTAAATTTATTATAATTAAGTAATACAATAAATGGTTTAATAGGTAATTCACTTAAAATAGATAATAAACAATAAATAACTCACAATCACTTCAAAAGATTACACAAACATATAAAACACAGAAACTGAATTCACAAAAACTACACATTAACTTTACACAATATCATACACTCACAAAGGCGGTATAACAATACCTCGAAATCGTTAACCTGAAATAACGTCCCGATAATCGCTCGACAAAGATCACACGAACACTATTGACTGGACCGCGCTCGGGGGTCTCTTTATATAGCCTACTTATTTACAAAGATTGTTCGAGAAGAGGATAGAACAACATGCAAAAATAAAGTACAAAAATAAATAACCTTTTATTAATGAATGCTAGAAAAATCCGTTGTAAATAAGTCAACAATAGATCTTTTGTAAATAGAAAACGTAAACAACCTGCCCCCTCATAATAGCTGTACACGATACCCGACCTTTTACGATAGTTATTACAACTTTTATGAATAGACATACCTTTATAGTTATTATTGTGAAACTGTAATCTATTGTTGCTATTGTGCATTGTTATTTTTATTATTCCTTTACTATTTTTATGAATGAAATTCTGGAACCTTCGCGAATCTTCTGGTCGATCCTGTCACAATACTATAATACCGGGTGCAACAATGCATCGATGCCCTGACTGCATTACTGGTTATCTGCTAGACTATCGACTGGTTATCTGACAGCCCTGTTGTTTATCTGACCGCTTCACTGGATACCTGACTGCTTAGTATAAATATAAATTAATAATTTCGCCAATTACTAAAGAATTAAAAGAAAATAATAGAAAATTAAGATTTATTTCAATTGTGGTGGGAATTATTTTTATTCTTTTAAAATAAGCAGATAAATAATAAAGAAATTCGTTAAAAATACTATAAAACCGAGTACAATAATTACATGCCCTGACCGCTTGCCTGGTTATCTGACTGCCTATCTGCTAGACTATCGACTGATTATCTGACAGCCCCGTTGTTTATCTGACCGCTTCACTGGATACCTGACTGCTTAGTATAAATATAAATTAATAATTTCGCCAATTACTAAAGAATTAAAAGAAAATAATAGAAAATTAAGATTTATTTCAATTGTGGTGGGAATTATTTTTATTCTTTTAAAATAAGCAGATAAATAATAAAGAAATTCGTTAAAAATACTATAAAACCGAGTACAACAATTACATGCCCTGACCGCTTGCCTGGTTATCTGACTGCCTATCTGCTAGACTATCGACTGATTATCTGACAGCCCCGTTGTTTATCTGACCGCTTCACTGGATACCTGACTGCTTAGTATAAATTTAAATTAATAATTTCGCCAATTACTAAAGAATTAAAAGAAAATAAAGATGTATTTCAATTATGGAAACAACTGGGACATTTATTTTTATTCTTTTAAAATAAGCACATAAATATTTAAAAGTTTATGAAGGGACAAATTTATTAATAAGAGAACATGAAGAATTTATATAAAAAAAATAACCTAGGCTATTAACAATTTAAAAATTAAAATAAAACAACAGTTATGTCACTGAAATCAACATACGTCTATTCATTTTAACATAACAATATATATTATATTTTAAATAATCAAGAACGAATGTAGGACCTACTACTTTCTTTGATTTTCAGTCCCACACTGAAATATTTTTTTATAATTCTACTCCTTTACTCTAGTTGCTTAACAACGAGACTTTTGTTTGGATAAAATTTTATTAATGTTAAATAATTTTGAATATTTAATATCAACCAGCTGGCTCTATTTATTTTCATACTTTAATAGACCAAAACATAAACACATCCAACTGTCAAGTCATTTTTGTATCATTACAGTCTATGGTCTTTTTTTATGCCAATGGAGTTTATCCCTCTTTTCAGATTAAGACTGACTGAGGCTAAATTTCGGTCAAAAAAATTCCTTAAATTCTTTTTTTAATTATGTGTCTGTCTAAGAATCGATAGAGGGGCGATTTTTCCTAGTAAAGAACTCAGGTAGATTTGTTTCAAGATATTCTCATTCGTAAGCTTTTATTTGCAATCTCAGATAAAATTTTTTGTACAAAATTCTAGCCGATTAGTTAAAGTTAATTGTTTTTCCAAATTTTTCTCATTTTTGTTAATTTCCAATGTTTTATTCAAAATTTCTTTTTTTAGTATTTTTCCCTAGATTTAAATTCGTATAATAATATAAATAAATAAAAGTTTAGTTGTATTTTTTTTAGAATATTCAGATTTTTTTATTATTAAATTCTTTCGAAACCGCGTAGCTATCGATTTTTAGTCGGAAACTTAAAGAGAAAAATTTTATTTGGTATAAAAATATGTTTTGTTCATATATAATTACTATTAAGTTTAATTTGGTATTTTTTTTAACGATAAATTATAAGTATCTATAACACACTAATTCTTTTTTTGATTTTTTAAAATATGTCTCTTGCACTCAGGAAAGAGAACTTAACGTTTTTTTTGTTATTTTGTAAAGATGAATTGCTTGTTTACAAAAGTTCTGTTTATTTTTGTTTGACATATTTCTTTAATATGTTTTGGAATAAAGTAGTTCGTTTTAAATTCATTTTTCAGTGTCAGATTGTAATTTTTTTCTATCTATTGAACCGGCACGGAATTTCTCTAAATCTCACCCTCGCAGTATTTAAAGCGAGACTTACTATCATTTGAGCTATGTTAGTTGTTTTGACTGGGGTTGTCACAACCCCTGGGTCCAATTTCAGGTTCCGGTTGGATTCAAAACGTGGATGGTGGACGCCTCCATTTTTTTTTAAGTTCCGGCGTCTTCGTGGGGTGAGCCGTTTTTCCCTTTTATTCGTTTTTGAGAGGGCCACTTTTGGAATTCTCCCGGTGGGGAATTACAATAGTGTTTCGCCCGCTCCGAAGTCTGGTGAAGGGGAAGATTCGGTTTTCGCCGCGGGGCGTTGTAACTACAAAAAATGTTATTTTCTTTTAAGTAAAATTTGGTAGTGTCGTTTCGACACACACGCTACAGCTTACAAAGATTGGTGCAATTCGCCGTGCTTTGTGTTAAAACATTTTAACACTACAAGACTCTCTCTTTTCACTACATAACACTACAAGATTGGTTTAGACACCTTGTGTCCACAACGGCTTACATTACTAAAGAATTAAAAGAAAATAATAGAAGATTAAGATTTATTTCAATTATGGAACCAACTGGGACAAAATTTTTTATTATTTTTTAATAAGCACATAATATATAAAGAAATTAATTAAAAATACTATAAAACCGAGTACAACAATTACCTGCCCTGACTGTATTACTGGTTATCTGACTGCCTGCTGCCTATCTGCTAGACTATCGGCTGATTATCTGACTGCCCCGTTGTTTATCTGACTGTTTCACTGGATGCCTGACTGCTTAGTATAAATTTAAATAAATAATTTCGCCAATTACTTAACAGTTCAAAGAAAATAATAGAAGATTAAGATTTATTTCAATTATGGATCCAACTGGGACAAAATTTTTTATTCTTTTTTAATAAGCACATAATATATAAAGAAATTAATTAAAAATACTATAAAACCGAGTACAACAATTACCTGCCCTGACTGTATTACTGGTTATCTGACTGCCTGCTGCCTATCTGCTAGTGTATCGACTGATTATCTGACTGCCCCGTTGTTTATCTGACTGTTTCACTGGATGCCTGACTGCTTAGTATAAATTTAAATAAATAATTTCGCCAATTACTTAAGAGTTAAAAGAAAATAATAGAAGATTAAGATTTATTTCAATTATGGATCCAACTGGGACAAAATTTTTTATTCTTTTTTAATAAGCACATAATATATAAAGAAATTAATTAAAAATACTATAAAACCGAGTACAACAATTACCTGCCCTGACTGTATTACTGGTTATCTGACTGCCTGCTGCCTATCTGCTAGACTATCGACTGATTATCTGACTGCCCCGTTGTTTATCTGACTGTTTCACTGGATGCCTGACTGCTTAGTATAAATTTAAATAAATAATTTCGCCAATTACTTAAGAGTTAAAAGAAAATAATAGAAGATTAAGATTTATTTCAATTACGGAACCAACTGGGACATTTTTTATTATTTTTTAATAAGCACATAAAATATAAAGAAATTAGTTAAAAATACTATAAACCCGAGTACAAAAATACATCAGTTGCCTGACCGCTTGACTAGTTATCTGACTGTCTGAGTGACTATCTGTCAGACTATCGACTGGTTATCTGACTGCTTCTTCGGCCGCCGATATTCCAAGTGAAAGGACATAGAAAATATTAACTGATTTTGTATTGACACCCGATTGGATAATCACTTTTTTCCTCTATCAAACTTAGTAATCTGGTGATCTGACTGCCTTACTGCCTAACTGCATACCTGACTGCCTGACCGGTTATCTGATAACCTGACTGCTTTTCTGTCGATTATCGACTGGGTATCTGACTGCCTCGTTGCTTATCTGACTGTTTTTTTGGATAACTGTCTGCTTAGTATAATTTTCAAAATATAATTTCGATCAATTACAAAAGAATCAAAAGAAAATGAAGATTTATTTTTATTATGGAATCAATTGGGGGAATTTTTATTCCTTTAAAGTAAGCAGATAAAATATAAAGATATTAATTAAAAATACTATAAAACTGTGTAGAATAATACATCGATTCCCCGACTGTTTGACTGGTTATCTGTTCTGCTGACTGCTACCTGACTGCTTAGTATAAATTTAAATAAATAATTTGGACCAATTACAAATGAATTAAAAGAAAATACTAGAAATTAAGATTTATCTTAATTACGGAACCAAATGAGAAAATTTCTTAATTTTTAAAACAAGCAGATAAAATTTAAAGAAATAAGTTAAAAATACTAAAAAACCGAGTACAAAAATAATGCATCGGTGGCCTGACCGCTTGACTAGTTATCTGACTGTCTGAGTGACTATCTGTCAGACTATCGACTGGTTATCTGACTGCTTCTTCGGACGCCGATATGCCAAGTGAAAGGACATAGAAAAGATTAACTGATTTTGCATTGACACCCGAATGGATAAATCACTTTTTTCCTCTATCAAACTTAGTAATTATTATTATTATTATTATTAATCCCTCTCTCTTGTTAAGCTTTTTGGTGGTATTATAAATAACAAACAAGAGTAAAACAATTCAAAAAATATATAAAAACAAAATAATAATTTTGGCACCCGTACACTTTTTGGTATTTCTGAAACTTTTCAAAACAATTTTAGGTGTAAAGACAGTTGTTACAAAATTTTGAAATTTCTACGCTATATCGCTGTTGAAGACAAAATCTGAAGCCTACTAATTTTTACTTTTAATGTTTTAATTTATGAATTTATTGTTTTTACTGTTATTAGTATTTATAACTCCTATTGTGGTCGTTAATAACCATTAGAAGTTGATGCGACCTTTATAAATAAAAAAAAATAAATAAAATAATAATTAAAATACTACAACAGTTTACCGTAAAAAAATAAAAAAACATAATAAATGAAAAAACCCGATTCGTATGGCGTATTGGAAAACCAATGTTTTTTTCGCTATAATTAATTATTAGTTTAACCGATTTCATCTATTTCCGAAATTAAGATATATAGTTTATAAAATAAATAAAATTAATAATAAAATTCTTGAGTTTAGTGTCTGGGGATCGCCGACAACATTATATTAATTGGATGACCATCGGCAAATAAAAAGAAGAAAACCACGCTTCGCATTGTGATTTATCAATATCAGTCGAAATTCATAATATATTTTGTTTAGCCGCTCGGTATCATTTGATTTTAAAGTAATAAAAAACGGATTGTTGTATCCGAGAAACCTTAAAAATAGATTTCAATAAAAATAATCCACAAAATTGAAATTTATCCAATGAACACGAAAGAATATAGCCGGTATAATTAAAATTTGGTTTTTTAAAAAAAGTTAAAAAATATTATTCAACGAACAACATAGATAATCGCTTACACTTTTTAATAGCAAAACATATTTAGTAGAAAAACTTATAACAAGATCATAGTGTGAATGAAATTATGCATAGTTAAATCTTAAGAAAATTCAAGTCCAAATATTATTCGTAGAATTTAAGTGTGAGTACGAGAACTATTCATGTAAGTAGACGAATATATTAAAAGAAATTTAAAAACATTAGTAATCTGTGTATGAAAGTGGGTGAATTTTGTTGTATTTTATTAACCTGAGAATTTTCATTAAAAAATCCAATCATTATTATTGACTATAATTAGAAACAAAATTGAAGGGAAGTGATTAGAGAATTAAGACCGAACGGAAACCATCTCAAACCAGCATTGATAAAAATTTAGAAAAGTATGAGCATGGAAAGTTTATATCACAGAACCAATTATGTCTTATAGTAAAGCGGAGAGTTTGGCATTTTCTTCCACAATACAACCCGCTAACAAGATAATATGTCGTCGACAAATTCCCAAGCTCTCTTGCTGGTTGTGAATACTCGCCTGATATTTTGGCATTCGAAGGGGCAAATCGCATGGTTTAATATATAGTTGATGTTGAGATATTTTACGGTGATTTTTCTCATCTCCCTAAATCCTACGACACCATATAACCACACATCATTCACATCAACCAATGAAAGACGTCCCAAAAATCCAACTTCCGCAAAATCGAGGAATTCGTAACCGTGGTTCAACAACAAATTTATCGCCGCGCACCACGATTTGAGTTTCAGAGCTTCCGGCTCGTACATGATTTGTACAATGAATAAAATTATGACAATATGTAACTTAGGTTATATTATATCTCTATGATCGATTAACCATAGCTTATCGCTATCACTTATATATTTTTTGAGTTTTGATCTTAAGTATTTAAACTTAATAATTTTTTTTTTTCAACTGTTAATCTACATAATTATATTTACATAATATATTAAATACAGCCATTTAAGTAGGTGTTAATAACGCCATAATATGTTTATTATATGACCATAAACTTGTCTATTTTCTTTTCAAATTCTTCCAAAATATTTTCTTCACTTTGGTCGGCGTTCAATTTTAAAACCGGAATGTTGTTGAATGTTGACCCACCGAAGCAGCTTTCATGAAGATCGTGTATTTCGGTCAGATATTCAATTTCGATATCCGATTCTTCTTTTCGGCCGCGTCTCTTAATCCTTTCTAGGGCAACCGCCGGACTCGCCTTTAGGTAAATGATCAGGTCATATTTTATGTTTAAAATTTTCAAGATATACTCATACCATTCTACCAAAAGATTGTACTCGATGGTGGAAAATATTCCGCGTTGATAAAGATTTTTAATGAATATGTTCTTTGCACTGAGCAAGGAGCGTTCCATTATTTTTATCTCGCTAGTATGTGCTAATTTGTGATTTTCCAACATTGTTTTTAACACGAGAAGCTGGAAAGAAAATGCCCATTTTTCGGGGTTCGCGTACAATAGGTCCAGGTAGTTTACATTGTAATAATTTTTCCACACATCAACCGGTTCTTGGACTATGATAATGTCAGGGGCGAAGAGTTTTTCCAGATTCGCGAGGAGGATACTCTTTCCACTACCAATTTGTCCTTCGACGACGATCGTAAAGGTATCCATCTTCTATTTCAACTGATGTATGTAAACCAAAGTCAGCTTTTTATAATATTCCCGGTATATAGTGGAATCTATGGAATATCACCCTGGCGGGTGTCGGTATAGAGCAGTAAATCTTTATGGCAATGGGAAGTAAAAAATCCGTATCTTCTTCATCATCATCGCCTTCCCACACCATACAGATCGTGAAGTTAGTCGGCATCACCGCCAGTGCGTGTGCATATAACCACAATAGTTTCTCTATGGTGGTATCGTCATCTTCCAAACAGACACACCAAACCATTCGTTCTTTGTCAGGTTCCTCTAAATAGTTGCATTTTTCACACTCTGCCGCAATGTTATCATCTTCATCATAAGCGGAGTTCCATTGTTGTCTCTGAATGCACATGGTTTAAACGAAATCAACAAGAACGACTATATTTATTCATGGAAATATTTTGGTGCTGATAAAAAATAATTATGAAAAATACAGAAAAATTACTAAAGCGCGCGGGTGCTTCGTTGGCACCTTGCCTCGTCAGCGCCGCTGTTCCGGTCGTATCCGGCTTGATCGAGCGATGGTTACCAATCTTGAAGGATTGGAAGAATTTTCACATACCCAGTTACAACTACTGCGGTCCCGGTACGGATGTCGAGAGGCGCTTGGCCATGGGAATCCGCGGCATAAATAAACTCGACGAGGCTTGCAAAGAGCACGACATTGTTTATAGCATGTATAACGACCCCGTGAATCGTACCAATGCCGATAAGGTGTTGATAGATGAGGCTTGGAAAAGAGTCAAGGCTCCGGACGCCGGTGCAGATGAAAAGGCGGTCGCTTGGCTGGTGATGAACACGATGAAATTAAAGGTAAAACTCAGTGGACGGATACAGAAGATGAATAAGAAGAAGACGAAGCGGCTGGAGAATAAGAAACGTAAGACATAAATAATTAATATCTCAACTGGTGTCGGTAGAGCCGAATCCGCGGTCGGATCGCTCGGTTTCGCCCAATTCGGCAACCTGCCGCAGACTCGGCGCCTGATATTTCATGAAAACGATCTGGGCGATCCGATCCCCTCGACAGACCACATGGTCTTCGTCCGTGTGGTTGTAGAGTAAAACGATCAACTCACCGCGGTAATCCGCGTCGATGACGCCGGCCCCACACTCCAAGCCGTGTTTCAACGACAAACCGCTTCTGGAAAATATCTTCCCGTACATATTGGCGGGCATCTCGATCGCTACACCCGTCCGGATTCCTGTCCGCCCTCTTGCCCGTATAACCGTGTCCGTCACCGCGTATAAATCGTAGCCGGCCGCCAACTCTGTGCCTCGATTTGGCCACTTACCGGCTTGGTTTATAAGTTTGATATTGACTCGGTTGTTCGTCGTCATACTTTGTTGCGTTCAGAAAGACAGTGATTATATATATATATCAAATGTCGGCCACAAGTAATAATAAGAAAACCATCTTTTGATCTTTTTTAACATTTTTCTATCTACGAATTCTGGAATTTTTAACTCGAGTTCGTTTTACAAGACTGGTAAAATTCTTTTATAATACGAGTATAATATGAATAAATAATTTAAACATCTTTTCGACAAAAACAAACATATATTTTTATACAAAGTTGGTATAAAAACAAATTTTATGAAAATATAACCTGAGAAGTTCGTTATACAGTCAACACACAAATAATAACAATAACATATTCCCGTAACGATGTTACGGAAATATTTATTTGTTTGCGAATTGAAATAGATTGGATATATTTTATATTAAACCTCTCTCCTCATGTCACTCTCATCTCTTATTTCTATCTGTGGAAAAACTATCGTCATCATCATCGTCGTCTCGTTTTCTCTTTCCCTCGTGTTTTGAGTCTGTAGAAACTGTTATACTGGTCACCTTTTCACCTTCTTCTTCTTCTTCTTTTTCGTCGGCATTGTGAGAGCCGTCCGATGATTTCTGACCGATTTCTCCTTCTTTTCCCCTCTTTCACCGTCTCACCCATAAAAGTTTGGTTCATTATATCGCACATCTGGATAGTTTCTTTTATGTTCTTGACGCCCTTGTCTTTGAGCATCTGGAATATCGGTAATAGTGTGTAGATATCTTCCGAATCGGTCAGCCGTAATAACTCGCGGCAAGTTTCTAAAAACTCGCCCAGCGTGCGGCCGGACAGAACCTCGACCAACGATTCTTTCTCATCTAACAAGTTTGTCAGTTTCTGTACAGCAAACGTCGATTTAATTGATTCGACGACTCGCTCGATTTCTCTGAAATCTTTCGAATCGAAAATATCGTATAAAACTTCTTTAAACGAATCCGAAAAGCGATCGAGCAGTGTCTCTAAGTCGGTCGCATTACTGCCTTTGAGGTATTGCTGTATACCGATAACTCGTTTCTCAAAATCGTTAAAATTATCGACTTGGAAACCGTCGAACAATTCTGTGAGTTGTGTACAGAATTTATTCGGATCGACATCTTTTAGGGTTGTTTTGATCTTGGTGATAAGCTCGTCGTATCTCAAATAGTCTTGCATTTTCCGTTGCAACTCTGACATCTCACCGTTCTTCGCCGTCAATTGGTCTTGCAATTTTCTCAACTCTTTTTCGGATTCGTTTTTATCCTTTTCCTCGTTTTCCCGATAACTTGCTTCGGCCTCTCGTAGTTGGTGTTTTAAATCGGCTACGTATTCTGTGAGTTTAGTCGTTTCGCTCGTCACAACCACGTATCTGTTGGTATATTCCTCTAACTGCTCCAACAGATTCTCGTTGGTCGACTTGGCTTCGTTAAACTTTTCAGTCAAACCTAGTATAATCGTCTCGGCCTGTTGTTTTTGTTTCATCAACCTCTCAATTTCTCCGTTCAGTAGTGTTATCTGTTGCTGTTGTTTGTCGATCGTTTCTTCTCTGGTAACAGATTGTTTCTTGACAGATTCGTACCGCATTTTCTGCCTCTCCAACTGATCTTTCAGTTCAATTACGTTATCGACGTGTCGAGTGTTATTCTTTTCTAGGGTAGTGTTTTTCGACCTCAGAGCGGTTACTTCTCGTTCGTATTGTTCCAGTCGTGTTTTTTGTTTTAGAAAATCCTCCTCGGACACCGAATAAGATCTTTCCAATTCCATAGACTGGATGTCTTTTTCCATGGTCATACTGAGACGTTTTTCGGCATTATCAACTTGTTCCACACGTCTACATAGTTCATCTTGGAGTCGTTTTTCGTTGGCTCGAGACTCGATCAACTCTTCTTCAGACTGTTCGTACTTACTACGCCATACAGTGACATTCTCACTCAAGTCACTGATTTCGTTTTCATTATCTTCTATTTGTTTCGTTTTTGTTGTCAGTGTTTGTTTCGCGGTTTCCAGTTCTTCTTTACAAAATCGAACTTGTTGGATCAGTTCCTCATTCTCGGTGCGCAGCTGCTGACCCAAGTCGTTAATCTGATCAGTCTGTAGCCGATTCTGCTCCGTAAGTGTTGCGATAAGATTTTTTAATCTATCGATTTCTTGGTCTTTTGCGAGAAGATACTGGTTCGCTTCGGCGTACAGTCGGGTATGTTCTTTCAGGTTTTCGGCGCAGGTTACAAGTTGCCGCTCAAGCTCTTGGGTGTCTTTCTCACAATCTACGTTTTTCCGTTTGTAGTTCGCGTCACATTCTTTTAAAATATATTTTATTATCGTCAGTAGTTCCTCTTCCCGGGAATTTCTGTTCATGAGAGGATAACGTTTAAAAAGATCCAAATAGTAATCTATATTGCGCGACAGGTAATCGATCTTTTCCGTGGCTGATTTACATGCTCGGATGTCCCGCATGTAATCACCATATGAGATTATAGTGCGGGAGCGGTCGGTCAAACGTCCTCCGTCTATTAATAATGCAAAAATTGCGTCGCTCATGGACGGAAAGAAAGTAACAACGTATCCGTAGTCAGTTTTTTGGTGTGACGTTAATATGTCGAGCAATGTTTTGAGAAACGCCGTTATACTATACGCCACTTTCTCGTACTGACCGCTTTCCACGTGTTCCACGATGTCCGTGTAATAAAACTCTACCATTTTTTAATAATATCTACGACATTTGCATTGTTTCGTCGATTGAGCTCACATTGAGTTTCGGAGACACGATCCCCACATTCTGAAGCGGTAAATCATCATTATAATCCCTTCCGTCAGAATCGGTTCGTTTTCGTTTCTTCTGTAACGGCAAAACTACGCCCACGTCTCTAATAGAGCCGAGGCTTTTTGATCTCTGTCTTATAACGGTCGTCGACCTTTGCTCGATTTCAATCTTTTGTTGTAGTTCTTGATTCACAATTTTCAGCCGTTGTACCGAGTCCTTTTCGAGCTGCAGTTTCTTTTTCAACAACGTCATTTCTTTGTCAAGCCGCTCGTGTTTGTTTTCCATTTTAAGTTTGTCATCTCTTTCTGACTGTAGCTCCTGTTTCAGCGACGCTATTTCACTATACAACAGTCCATTCTTTTTTTCCATTTCGTGGTTGGCGCTTTTCAGTTCGTTCTCGACCAGCTGTCTGTCCTGTAATTCTTTTTCATTTTTGAACAACATAGACAAGGCCGTTGTATCGAATCCTTTTTCAGCGTCGAGTTGTTGTAAAGTTTTAAATACGCGTTCGGGCGTAACGTTGTCTTTGAAAACTGTTTGAACGGCCATCCACGGCACTAAGAACTCACTATCGACGCTACGTATTGCCGACAGGATGTTTTGGTTGCGTTTTTCTATGAGGTGGTCAAAGAAGGAGGTTTTTCTTATTTCAGTGAAAAAACTACCGTCCAACGTTAATTTTCCCCTCAATGATCTATCGATACGGCCGATATCTTCTTGAAACACCTTGCGCCAATTGTCACCCAACAACCACCTTATTATTATGAATATATTTTTCAGTTCCGCTGCAAAATCGACACAACTATTATACTCCAAAATGTAGTTCAGTATAGCAAGTTTCTCGTCAAAACCGACCGATGAATTCTGTAGAGGCTCTACGGCGTTCTTATATAATGTTAGCAGCTTTTGCAAAGATTCAAGTATAACAGTAACGTCATCGTTATCAGCCCGGAATAGTTTTACTTCGTTCGTTAACGCGGCCATTGTCTGTAGATTTTCCGGATTTTGAAAAATATCATACCATTTTGAACCGAGTGCGTTTTCAAGCACGTCCCACACAAAGTTTAATTCCGTTAGAAAAACGTTCTTCGCATCTATTTCTCCGACGGCTGATATCAGACTTACCCATTTCATTTTGAAGCTCAAACCGGTATTTCTCAAAACCTCCAAAATTTTCGCAAAAAATTCAAACGAGTCGTACGAGAATCTACTCCAGTCGTCGTACATAAATTCATCCGCTCGCTGTTTCGCATACTCAACAATCTTAGACTCAGTTGCCGTTTCACTAAGTGAAAAATGTTCTATCTCCATGGGGACGGTTGGATTCTTTCCATTGTCACCACCTCCTCCACCGAAGTTATTAAAATCATTAGCCGTAGTAGGTTTGCAGAACACCAACAGTTTTTTTATTATATTGATCAAATCCTTTTCACCGGAATGTTGAACGATCAACGGACACTCTTGAAAATGTCTTTCGATGTCGTCACATTTCTCGTATATTAATTTTGGAAAGGCGGGATCTGTTGAACAATTGCGTATAAGATTGAAATAATCGTATAGGGTCAGTTTTTTCTTGTTGGACAACAGATAGAATATCTCATCACAGATCGATGTGAATTTTTTCCGATTATATTTGGGATTCAGTTTCTTGTAGATATCGTTCAAAAACTTTGAAAACATGTACATGGCCTTCTCGTTGTTGCCCTGTGACACCAAGTATAACACCGACGTTTCGTTCATTTTTAATAGTAAGGGGTGCTCGTTATGCGCCGATTTCATCCCGTATAAACGTAAACAATTTTTTCAGTTCGCTTCGCGCCGAATCGTATTTGCCGGCCGATACCTTTCTCAATATGCGGTAAAGGTGTAAAAGCGGTCTGTTTTGATGAAGGGCGAGATTGCCAGTAATCCGGTTGAAAAACTCCACGGTTCTATCCATGTATATGTTGAACGCGGCTATGTCGATCATGTTGCCACACTCTAACGGCAAAAGGGTTGAAAGTATGGCGTCGATTTTCGGTTGTATAATTACCACGTTGAAGATAAAATGCAAATAAGGTTTCAACTGTCTGTATAACGCGTATACAATTTTCCAATTAAAAAAAATATTTTCGTCCTCGGCACACAACATTTCATCTTGTAGATTTTTTGCGAATGATTCGAATTCTATTGCGATTGCCTCGTTTTCTAATTTTGACTTATAATCATCATCTTCGTCATCAGCATCGTCATCATCATAGGAGTCTGACATATTCGACCCGAAAATATTCGCCATGGAATGTGTGTTGTTGAATTGATTTAACTGTGAAGAAATATTGAAAACATTATCGGTATATATACACCCGATCATCGATACATACATCACAAAAATGGATATATTCTACAACAATGTGTCGAACATATTAGTACAATTCAGTGTGAAACCCATACCCAATAACGCACTCTGATATGTG
>JAQMRL010000042.1:0-25459 GCA_035578175.1 Catonia carolina
CACATATCAGAGTGCGTCAGGCGTTTATTATATCTATTTCATATAATGAATTAATACATTAATTTCACTAACAAACATAAAACTTAATAAAAATGATGAAGAGATTTTGAATTTAGGCATAAGACATAATTACAGCACAAATAACATACTTAAGGATCTTAAACACAATATAATAGACATTGAATCTGCTTTATATAAAATTGAAGTAGAAAATCATAATATAATCAGAAGTAATGTGAAAAGTAACATATTGAATATAAATTATAAAAACAAACATTTAAATAATTATAATAAAAAAATAAATAAAAAATATGAAAATTTAAAGAAAAAATTACAAAATGAAGATGCTGTAATTGTAAAAGCTGATAAAGTAAATGTACCTGTAATAATTTACAAAAGTGAATATATACAAAAAACAGAAAAATATTTGAACAACAATAATTTTGAGATCATTAAAAAAGATCCAACTAAAAAATTCAATGCACAACTTAGAAGAATTATTAGTGAATCAAATAAGATAATCGATAAAAAAATAAAAAATAAATACATAAATAATAATCCTCAAGCACCAAATCTCAATGGCCTTCCTAAAATACACAAAGTGGATGTACCTATAAGACCTCTGGTTAATTATAAAAATGCGCCTACATATAAAATATCTAAATTTTTATACGATTACCTAAAAACACATATAATATTAAATAACCGATATAGTATAAAAAAACGCTCAAGAAATAATAGACAAAATACAAAAAATTGAAATTAATGACAAACATATTATGATGTCTTTTGATATCAAAGATATGTACACAAATATACCCATTGACAAAACCATAAACATTATAAAAAATAAATTAACAGACCGTAAATTGCATGAAGATGAAGTAAAGCAAGTTATAGGATTATTGAGACAATGTACTTCACAAAATTATTTTAAATTTAATGAAAAAATGTACAAACAAAAAGATGGACTTACTATGGGAGCACCATTAAGCTCTATTTTGTCTGAGATTTATTTGCAATATTTTGAAGAAATAACTGTGTATCAAATAGAACACACACATAATGTAGTAATGTGGCACAGATATGTAGATGACATACTGGTAATATTGGAAAAGACATATAAAAATGAAGAGGATGTTATTTTGAAAAAATTAAATACATTTGATGATAAATTACACCACACTATGGAACTTGAAAAAAATAATAAATTAAATTTCATGGACATACAATTAATCAAGGGTAATAGTAAAATAACAACAGGTGTATTTCGTAAAAGTATATTACCAGTAACAAATATAAATAAGTCATCTAACCACCCATACTCACATAAAATGGCAGCTTACCATAGTATGATTCACAGAGCATATGGTTATATAAAAGATAAAAAACTGCTAGAAAATGAATTAAGAACAATAAAATTCATAGCACAAAAGAATGGGTATCATGAAAAAGAAATAAATAAAGTAATAAATAAAATTAAAAACAAACTACAATTTAAAAATAACTTGAGAACCACCCTTATATTAGATAATAAAATAAAACATAAACCATTTATTGCATTAAAATACAATAAAACTATTAACAATAAATTATACAGAACATTAAATAAATTTTATAAAATCGCATACACATGTAATAATAAAAAACTACTGTCCACAAATATAATTAAAAATAATATAAATGAAACACTAAGCAATAAAAAGGGTGTGTATAAAATAGATTGTGGTAATGAGGATTGTAAAAAATTTTACATTGGTATGACTAGTCGTAATTTTCAAGTGAGGTATAATGAACATAAAAAAGCACTGAAATGTGACTACATTATATCTAACTATACCAATCATATAAAAGAAGAAAAACATAAATTTGGTAAAATAGATGAACATTTCAATATAATAGAACAATGTAATATAGAAAATAAAAATAAAATTGAAAAATATGAGATGTTCCACATTTATAAATATTTAAAAGAGCAAAAGCAGGACATTTTGAATGAACAGGTGAAATTTAGGAATGATGAAGTTATATTGACTGCTGCTGCTATCTACAGTAAATATGAGAAGGGATAAATTTAAATAAATTAATTTTAAATCAGTTTTATACAAGTGACTGAAGATGTATCATCTTCTATAGATTTTTAATAAATAGTGTTTTTAGTTTCAATTTTATGTTATTTACTCTGATGATGGTGGATCCACCGAAACACGTGTAAGTAAAAATTAAAATAAAGGTGACGCAGTTTGAAAAGAAGGTTAGTGAAATTAATGTATTAATTCATTATATGAAATAGAAATATTTAAAACTGCAGGATGCATTATAAAGATTTATTTTGAATGAAGTTTATTATATCGTTTATAAAATGGAATAACAGTTGTATTTTTACTTTCTCTTGACTATACGAATATATAGTAAGGAAGTATTGTTTTCATGTTGATTTTTTGAATTCGGGTTTTCACTGGATCTACACGTTTTCAGGCCTCCTGAACCTAAATACATGTTTTTAGCGATTGGTCTGTGTGTGTGTGTGTGTGTGTGTTTATACAAAATATCTCAAGAACGAAACATTGTACGAACTTGAAACTTAAAACTTAAGTTACTTACCACTACCGGATCTGACACAAACATTTTCATTAAAATCGGTCAACCGGAAGTAGTAGTTTATTCGTGTAATGTTTTTGCAATTTTCTCAAAAACTGGTCCTACGATTTTTTTTTAAATCGCCTAATTTACTAAATTTTTTATGCTCTGCATGATAGGGTAGGCGCAGTGTTTGCTGAAATTCTTGGTGAGGCGGTTTTTCACGTAAAAAAATTGTTTTTTTAAGATTGCGGCTTTAATATGCACTTTAGCGGAAAAACGTACATAATAAAAGTTGTAGAGAATTTAAAATCCTAAAACTTTATTTCAAACATTTTGTTTGTGTAACACTTAGTTTAGTGGTAATTAGTTTTTTCTTATGAAATTTTGTGAAAAATAGATTTTTTTAAGATTTCGGCCTGAGTATGCATTTTACGACAAAAGTGTATATAATAAAATTTTGAGGAAATTAAAAGGTCTACAAATTTAATTAAAGCATTTTTCTCTACAAAGCCTAGTTTAGCGAGAAAGAGTGATTTTCCGTATTTTTAAGCTAAACTGAGGTCGATTTTCATTTTGCGTCTTTCACTCATGATTAAAATAAGGTTATGTTTATTGAGGTTAGTTTTTTGATTTATTTCTAATGTTTTGTTACTAATGTTAGGTTATATTGGTAATTATTTGCATTGGCAATAGAAAGTTATGTGAATGTTTCACACCAGATATTTGTTAATACAGATGTTATATGTTTTTTTTAGGAACCACTAGACGAGGATGAATTGACGGCAGTTGAAGATAAGAGGTGGTCTTCTGATCCTCTGGCAATCAACTGCATTAAAACTGAAAAGGTACTAGAACATTTCCTTCCATTAATTTTTGCTAAACAGGCGTTTATTATATCGTTTATAAAATGGAATAACAATTTTGTATTTTTACTTTCTCTTGCCTAAACGAATATATAGAAAGCAAAGTATTGTTTTCATGTCGATTTTTCGAAATCGAGTTTTCACCGGATCTACATTTTTCAGACCCCCTGAACCCAAAAACATGTTTTTAGCGATTGGTTTGTGTGTGTGTGTGTGTGTGTGTGTGTGTGTACAGAATATCTCAAGAACGAAACATCGTACGAACATTTTCATCAAAATCGGTCAACCGGAAGTAGTAGTTTATTCGTGTAATGTTATAGCTTTTTGCAATTTTCTCAAAAACTGGTGCTACGATTTTTTTAAAAAATCGCCTCATATAGCTACTTAATTTTTATGCTCTACAAGATAGGGTAGGCGCAATGTTTGCTGAAATTCAAGGTGAGGCGGTTTTCACGTAAAAAAATTGTTTTTTTAAGATTGCGGCTTTAATATGTCTTTTACCGGAAAAATGTATATAATAAAAGTTGTAGAGAATTTAAAATTCTACAACTTTTATTTCAAACATTTTTTTGTATAACACTTAGTTTTGCTGTAATTTGCGATTTTCTGTTGTTTTCTTATGGAATTGTGTGGAAAATAGACTTTTTTAAGATTTCGGCTTGAGTATGCATTTTAAAAGTGTGTATATAATAAAATTTATAGGAAATTGAAAGATCTACAACTTTTATTTAAAGCATTTTTCTCTACAGAGCCTAGTTTAGCGTGAAAAAGTGATTTTCCATATTTTTAAGCCAAACTGAGGTCGATTTTCATTTTGCGTAGCCCTTTCACTCATGATTAAAATAAAGTTATGTTTTTTGAAGTTAGTTTATTTTGTTTATTTCTAATGTTTTATTACTAATGTTAGATTATATTGGTCATTATTTGCATTGGCAATAGAAAGTTATGTGAGTGTTTCACACCAGATTTTTGTTGATACAGACGTTATATGTTTTTCAGGAATCACCAGACGAGGATGAATTGACGGCAGCTGAAGATAAGAGGTGGTCTTCTGATCCTCTGGCAATCAACTGCATTAAAACCGAAAAGGTTCAAGAACATTTTCTTCCTTTAATTTTTGCTAAACAAGCGTTTATTATATCGTTTATAAAATGGAATAACAGTTGTATTTTTACTTTCTCTTGACTATACGAATATAGAGGAAGGAAAGTATTGTTTTCATGTCGATTTTTCGAAATCGAGTTTTCACCGGATCTACACGTTTTCAGACCTCCTGAACCCACACAAACATGTTTTTAGCGATTGGTTTTGTGTGTGTGTGTGTGTGTGTGTGCAGAATATCTCAAGAACGAAACATCGTACGAACATTTTCATCAAAATCGGTCAACTGGAAGTAGTAGTTTATTCGTGTAATTTTTCAATTTTTTGCGATTTTCTCAAAAACTGGTTCTACAATTTTTTTAAAAATCGCCTGGTTTACTGAATTTTTTATGCTCTACAAGATAAGGTAGGCGCCATGTTTGCTAAAATTCTTGGTGACGCAGTTTTCACGTAAAGAAAATTGTGTTTTTTTAAGATTGCGGCTTTAATATGCATTTTAGCGGAAAAACGTACATAATAAAAGTTGTAGAGAATTTAAAATCCTAAAACTTTATTTCAAACATTTTGTTTGTGTAACACTTAGTTTAGTGGTAATTAGTTTTTTCTTATGAAATTTTGTGAAAAATAGATTTTTTTAAGATTTCGGCCTGAGTATGCATTTTACAAGTGTATATAATCAAATTTATTGGAAATTAAAAGATCTACAACTTTATTTAAAGTATTTTTCTCTACAGAGCCTAGTTTAGCGTGGAAGAGTGATTTTCCGTACTTTTAAGTCAAACTGAGGTCGATTTTCATTTTGCGTCTTTCACTCATGATTAAAATAAGGTTATGTTTATTGAGGTTAGTTTTTTTGATTTATTTCTAATGTTTTGTTACTAATGTTAGGTTATATTGGTAATTATTTGCATTGGCAATAGAAACTTATGTGAGTGTTTCACACCAGATATTTGTTAATACAGATGTTATATGTTTTTTTCAGGAACCAACAGACGAGGATGAATTGACGGCAGCTGAAGCTAAGAGGTGGTCTTCTGATCCTCTGGCAGTCAACTGCATTAAAACTGAAAAGGTACAACAACATTTTCTTCCTTCAATCTTTGCAACTTACCGGGTTGGTCTAGAGGTAAAGTCGTCACCAAAATCAGCTGTTTAACAGGTGATTTTTGGAGGTGAAGGTTTCTGGTTCAAATCCTACTAAAGGTAGTTACTTTTATACGGATTTGAATGCTAGACAGTGGTTACCGGTGTACTTTGATGGTTGGGGTTCAATTAACCATACTCTCTCAGGAATGGTCGGCCTGGGTCTGTACAAGACTACATGTCATACATATCATCCTCATCTCATTGGGTCATCGGGTTGCTTATTGTTCTCAATTGAACAGATTGCAACCTACACAAATTAGGGGGATATAAAAAAAAGAAAATTTTTTGCAATACGTCCATTGAATACAGGGTGTTTATAAATGAAATAGACACTTTCGATAGCTTATAGAAAATTTATTTTTGAAAAGTTAACGTAATTACTTGCATTATTATTAAGAAGAATTCATTAAGTTTTTGTTGTTGTCGTTTAGGTCAACAGCCGAAAGGCTGGTTTGAACCTGTAGAGGTTTTACCAAGTAAAATGAGGAGTTAAGTGGTTTACCATTGCCACAACTCACTGAGTGGAAAAGTACGCTTATCAGCATGCCGGGCCCTCTGAAAAGCACATATTTTCCACTCTGCAAATGACACCTTCACTTCATTCACCTCAGGGTTCAACTGTATAATGAAATTCATTACTTTCAGAGGAGATAACTCTGATTAGTGTCTTTTACACCTCTACCTCTTCTTTTCTTAAATGATTCAGTCATTTAATTGGCTGACCATGTGATAAGAAACAGAATTTGTTATTTTAGCCCTGCAACGAACAAATTGAGTGTAAATAATTTGACACTCCACTTGTCTGTTATGGGCAGATTAAGTTTTTATTGAAAATATTTACGGTTGTTCAATGTGTGCACCATTTGTAACTCGACACATATCAACTCGGTAGTCGAATTCTTCCCACACATGATTAAGCCATATGACTCGTCAACTGTGGCAAGAGAATTTGCGGTACATTGTTTTAGATCATCGATATCTACAGGAAGCGGTGGTGCAAAAACTTTGTCCTTTACATAACCCAATAAGAAAAAAACCCATAAGTTGTACCAACATAAACTTTTGCAAACATAAATCACGGTAAGAGTAAAACTACAACATGATGTGGTGGTTAGAGCTGCCGCTATGATGTATTTATAAAAGCACATACAGGGTTTGTATAAAAAGTAACCGGACTGAGCTTGTGACGCCCAGGTAAACCGTTTGTAAACCGGTTGTTGGTGCTTTAGTGGTGGTGGGGGATCGAGGGAAGGGGAGCGGGGCCCGAGTCAGTTACCTCTAGACGCTTGGAGGGTTAGCATTGGTGAGAGCACAGTGTGTGTTTAGTGATCTCGTCGGAGTGAAAATGGAGCGTACCATCGAGCAACGTGTTACCATCAAATTTTGTGTCAAACTCAAAAAAACGCCTACGGAAACTCTTAAAATGATCAATGAGGTTTACAGTGAGGAAGCTATATCCAGAACTCAAGTCTTCCAGTGGCACAAGAATTTCCGAGAGGGCCGCGATGACGTCCACGGCGAACAGCGCGCCGGACGTCCATCGACCAGTCACACGGACCCAAATGTGCAGAAAGTGCGTGATGTGAACACTGACCGTCGTCGTCTGAGCATCCGAGCAATCACAAAAGAGGTCGGGATCAATAAGACTGACCGCCCGGGTTCGCCGAGTCAGTCCGGAGATTGCCGATTCCTGGATCCTCCACCACGACAATGCGCCGTCGCACACCTGTCTGCTTGTTACCGATGAATTGGCCAAACACTCGAGGGCGACGTTGCCACAGCCTCCCTACAGAGAGAGTACTAAAGGGGACGCAGTTCGGGACTCTAGAAGCTGTTCAACTCGCTACGACGAGGGCTCTAGAAGCTTTACGTGTTACTGACTTCCAGGGGGCGTTCAGGGACTGGAAAATCCGATACCAAAGGGTTATCGACTTCAATGGGGACTACTTCGAAGATTTCTAGAAAAAAAGTGTAGAAATTTTGCCAATAAATATGTTTTCTAAGTTCAGTCCGGTTACTTTTTATACAAACCCTGTATAGTAGCACTTCCAAACCCCGCATAGTCCAGTCTTACTCTCGCTGACGATCGTCAACTTATATTGCGTTACCAGTACAACGTTTAATTTCCCTATACATCAGATTTGTTGGAAAGCACCGGTATATTTTCCGTAAATCAATTATTTGTGTCGAATGAAGAATTAATTGTGGTGTAGTGGTGGTCAGCGCAACTGGCTACTATGCCGGGGTCCCGGGTTCGATTCCCGGTCAGGTCTGGGATTTTTTTCATTTCTAAATCACTGCATTATCATTACCTATGCACAAGCCCAAGGCGTATTATGTACGCATCATCTCTCAAAAAATCTGGTGTAAAACACTCACGCAACTTTCTCTTGCCAATGCAAATAATGACCAACTTAACCTAATAATATTAGTAGTAAAACATTAGAAATAAACAAAACACTAATCTCAATGAACATAACCTAATTTTAATCATGAGTAAAAGACGCAAAATGAAAATCAACCTCAGTTTTGCTTAAAAATACAGAAAATCACTCTTTCACGCTAAAAAACTAGGCTCTGTAGAAAAAAATGCTTAAAATAAAAGTTGTAGATCTTTTAATTTTCTGTAAAATTGATTATGTAGGTACACTTTTGTCGTAAAATGCATGCTGAGGCTGAAATCTTAAAAAAATCAATTTTTTACACGTTTTCGTGAGAAAAATTACAGAAAATCAATAATTACCGCTAAACTAAGCGTTATTCAAAAAATGTTTGAAATAAAAGTTGTACAATTTTAATTTTTCTTCATTTTTTATAATATAAATATTTGCGGTAAAATGCATATTAAAGCCGCAATCTTAAAAAAACAATTTTTTTACATGAAAACAGCCTCACCAAGAATTTCAGCAGACATGGCGCCTACCCTATCTTGTAGAGTATACAAAATTAAGTATATAAGGCGATTTTAAATAAAATCGTAGGAGCCGTTTTCAAGAAAATCGCAAAAACGTGAAAAATTACACGAATGAACTACTACTTCCAGTTGACCGATTTTGATGAAAATGTTCGTGTCGGGTCCGGTAGTGGTATGTAACTTAAGTTTTAAGTTTCAAGTTCGTACGATGTTCCGTTTTTGAGACATTCTGTTCACACACACACACGCGCGCGCGCGCACACACACACACACACACACACACACAACACACACACACACACACACACACAGACCAATCGCTAACAACATGTTTTTTGGGTTGAGGAGGTCTGAAAACGTGTAGATCCGGTGAAGAGTGGATTTGTTAAAATCGACATGAAAACAATACTTTCCTTCCTATATATTCATATAAGCAAGAGAAAGTAAAATATTTATTCCTAATTTGTGTACGTTGCAATCTGTTCAATTGAGAACAATAAGCAACCTGATGACCCAATGAGATGAGGATGATCTGTATGACGTGTAAATGAGGTGTGGTCTTGTACAGACCCAGGTCGACCATTCCTGAGATAGTATGGTTAATTAAACCCCAACCATCAAAGTACACCAGTAACCACTGTCTAGTATTCAGTTCCGTATAAAAGTAACTACCTTTCTATTTCATATAATGAATTAATATAATAATTTCACTAACCTTATTTTTAAACTGCGTCACCTTTATTTCAATTTTTACTTACACGTGTTTCGGTGGATCCACCATCATCAGAGTAAATGAAAAATAGAAACTAAAAATGTAACTACCTTTACTAGGATTTGAACCAGGAACGTTCGTCTCCGAAAATCAGCTGTTAAACAGCTGATTTTGGGGACGACTTTACCTCTAGACCAACCCCTGGTGGGTTTAAAGAGAAAGTAAAAAAAAAAAAAAAAATTGACTTGTAAACGTCATTTGTTTTATTTTTCAGGATTCGAGCAGTTCGAAAGAAGTCAATTCTGATTCAGCCGAATCTAATGAGAAACGGACGCGCGTTAATAAAATCTATAGGTACCTTAGCGGTGATAAAGACAGTGTACGTGGTGCGACTTATATCGCCGTAAATGGCGATTCTAAATTAGGTAGCCACCAAGCGGTAGGGCATTTATCGCCGAGTAGAGTTAAGCGATATATTTGCAGTATCTGCAAAATGGAATTTAACTTCAAAAATTACCTTACTAATCATTTATTAACGCATACCAATATGCACCCATTCAATTGTGATACGTGCGGGAAAGGATTTAACCATAAACATGTTCTCGATCGGCATTTAATAATTCATAGCGGTGTTAAACCATTCAAATGCGATATCTGTCAAAAGGCGTTCAATCTCAAATCTAATCTGAACAAGCACCTTTTAATACATAAAGGTATTAAACCGTGCGAATGCGATTTGTGTCCGAAGAGATTCAGAGATAAAGTCGATCTAGCAAGACACATGTTATCGCACACCGGCATTAAGCCGTACAAATGCGATATCTGTCAAAAAGCGTTCGGCCAGAAATATTCTCTCAACAATCACATGGCGGCATTACATGGCGTCGCTAAACCGTGTAATTTGTGTGGAAAAAGGAGTTCGGACGGAAATAAAGTCTAAACTAGTCATTTGTCATCGCAGAGTAATGCTATTGCCTTATGCGTATGGATGTGCTGCGAGGAAGGGAAGAGAAATCTGACAGTGCTGCCAACTTCAACCCTGAGACACTATATTTTACTACCGTCCAATTGAACAGTTAGTTAACCACATGTTGCCTTTTAACTAATATACTTCGTTGTGACTGACACTGTTTCCTCCACTTAACCCCCAAAATGGCTTCATTGAAACAGGGGGGGTGAAATCTAGACGATTTTTTTCACCAGCTGTAACTCGCTAACGAAGCATTTCCAGACATACGTTTATGAACTTTCTTCATAAGTTTCACCCGAAGAACAACTCCTGAAAGTTTCTCCCGTTTCCTATGTGGTACACTAAATAATGTCGCCGGACGACACGTGGCAAAACCTTGTTTGGAAAATTGGTGGCCCTAAAAAGGGCCGTTTGATTGTGTTGGTGGCCCTGAAAAGGACCGTTGTTGGCGGTCGGAAGCAGCGTGGTAGAAGTGGAGCTCGAAGAGTGACGGCTCGGATACTGGGTACAGGCCTATCCTTCCCTCAGCGGTAGTTGGGTCCCGACTGCAGCAACAATGGTGGCCTCCAGAGCCCCGCAGTGTCGGGTCGGCATAGCCTGTCTGCCAATAGCGCGACCGAGGCTGCTCTCTTTGGTTCGGCGAAGGCTGACCAGTGCGGGAATGCAGCGTCCGCCACCGGTAGCGTAGACCTGGGATGGCGCGTCCGGTCTTTGTCTTCTTCTGTCCGGAGCTCTTCTTCTGGTTCTTCTCCGGTTGAGAGTTGAGTGAAGAATGTGCCTTGCTGGCCAGTCCACTCACTTAAATGCCCCCTCAGGCGAGTCCACTTCATAGTGGAGGGGAGCCACTGTTGGCTCTGCGTGACGCGCGGTTTAGTGGGACCGTCTGGAGGCGCTTTGTTGGTAAGGGAGCCTGTGACACAATACCTGTACGGTATTAAAAATCGTGTTTTGTTGGGTGGATACGCAATTAATGTGAAATATCGTACGTCCCGAAGAAAACTGTCGTAAGTCAAAAAATGTAAATTTTCAGGAGAGCGAAAACAGATTTCACTTTTTCTATCTGTGAATTTTAATAAAAATGTAGAATTTAATGCGTTTTCCTTTCTGCATTTCCAAAAGTATGGACTATTCTGGCCCACAATGTTTTTACAAATAATTTTTAAACAACAATATAAAATAAATGAAAATTACTTGATGTTGTTTTACAAGAATGGGGTAGTCAGAACAAAATGCATCACTATTTAAAAAATATATATTAATAAATATTAACATATTTTTCGAAGAATAGCAATTCAAAATAATACTTTGTTCCCCGTCAGTCATTTCTCAAACAACCACAACATTCCTAACAAAAACAGTACTAAGCGTAAATAATTCTCATTTCTAGTAAGACTAAACGGAAGCATCTATAACAGTTTCCAGACAAAAAACGAGTCAATTTGAAATAATACACTTTTTGCTGACAATAAGTGAAATCTTTAAACAATTAGTTTGGAAGAAAAAATATGTACTTAAGTGCTGTCTGGTGGTAAATTTAATAAATCACTTTCATATTCTTTTCACGGGAGATACAACTCAATATTTCACTACATTATTATGCAATAAAACGATTTTTCATTTTTTTGACTTATGACAGTTTTCTTCGGGACGATGAAAATATCTTATCTTCGGTGATGAGTTTATGAACTTCATCATCATCATCATCATCCGTCATGGTTTAGGCTATTGAGCCTGTTCCGGTTTCCACCTCTTCCTCGGTCGACCCACATCCCTTCTACCATCTGGTTTGGACATCCAGGCTTGAAGTGGCATTCGGAGCAGGTGATCTGTCCATCTTTTTCTATATTGCTTGATCACATCTACAAGTGGCTGTACATTGTATTCATCTCGTATCACATCGTTTCTTGCCAGTGATTTGAAATGTCCTCCGGCCGGGTTACGGGCCCTGCGCGAAGTAAGTCCAGTAGTGGGGCCGCCACTTCAGAGCCTCTGAACATGCTCTGGGTTTCATTCGGAGACCCAACTCCTAGGTACCTCTGCCTTCTCCGCTGGTAAGAATGATTAAAGTATTCTTCCACCCTCAAAGCCATTCACCGGGTTTGCAATTTTACTTTCAGGGATTTCTTCCCTCAGCCTTTGATAAATCAATACCACATCCACAAGGCAGTAGCATTTCTTAGAGTACTTCTTTGGCTCCTACCCCTCGACCTGTCCGGCTTGGGAGGCCCTGCCAGTAGTTACACTACCGCCGGCATAGCTCTCGGGGTCAAAGGAGCACACAAGCCCCTCCACCTACGTCAAGGTCTTGTACTCACTAGGAGGGGTGTTTATGAACTTTCTTCATAAATTTCACCCGAGGAACAACTCCTGAAAGTTTCTTCCATTTCTATGTGGTACACTAAATACCGTCGCTGGCGACACGTGGCGAAACCTTCTTTGGAAAATTGATGGCCCTGAAAAGGGCCGTTCTGTTAGGGATCACGAATTATCCCATCTGCTCCTAGCCATGTCTAACGGGTAATGGATAATCGCACAGTGAACGCTGGTCGCAGGTACTAATTCACGGTGGAGAACGCGCGTAACGGGAGCATATAACTACGCGCTTAACTTTCATTCAGTTGTCGGTATTCAACATGAGTTCCAGTTGCAGCACAGATGATTAATTATTTCTTATGAAAAACATTTCCACGAAATTATTATCGTTTAAAGACGGTACCGTTAGTGGCATTAATAAGAACAGAAAATCATATATGAAAACAAATTAGTCACTTCATTAGTCACGTCTGACAAATTACGAGGCGTATTTTTAAAGTAAGTACCGTTTGAAAATAAAAAAAAAATAAAAGGAAATTTGCAAAAACTAATTTTATTTTCGGAATCTACATACTTTTATCTATTTTTCTACATAGTTTCCAAGTTTTTGTAAACCCTTATCATATCGCACAACTAAATTTTGGAAACCTTCTTCATAAAAACTTGCCGCCTGCTGTGATAACCAAGAATTCACGGCCGTTTTCAATTCGTCGTCATCGTCATAACGGCTGCCGCCCAAGTGATGTTTCAGATGACGGAAGAGATGAAAGTTGCTCGGCGCAAGGTCAGGGTTGTAGGGTGGGTGGTCCAAAACTTCCCAGCCAAAAGAGTCCAATGCAGCTCGGGTCTGAGCGGCAGTGTGAGGGCTTGCATTATCGTCCAGAAACAAAATTCCTTTTGTGAGCATGCCACGTCTCTTGTTTTGAATTGCTCTGCGCAGCTTCCTCAGGATTTGGCAGTAGGCTTCTGCATTTATTGTCGTTCCTCGTTCCATAAAGTCGACCAGCAAAACACCATGCCTATCCCAAAACACGGACGCCATGATCTTGCGCTGTGACAAAGTCTGTTAGGCTTTGACCTTTACGGGAGAGTGCGTGTGTCTCCATTCCATGCTTTGTTGTTTCGATTCGGGAGTGAAATGCGAAATCCACGTTTCGTCTCCAGTTACGATCCGACTCAGGATGTCGTCACCATTTTCGTCATAACGTGTCAGAAAGTTCAAGGAACTCTCGAGTCTTTTGTGTTTGTGCTCCTCCGTCAGGAGTTTAGGGACCCAACGCGAGCACAGTTTCTTAAAGTTTAATTTTTCATTAACAATTTTGTAAATCACAGACCTCGAAACGTCGGGAAATTCGTCATCTGAAACATCACTTGGGCGGCAACCGTTATGACGATGACGACGATTTGAAAACGGCCGTGAATTCTTGGTTATCACAGCAGGCGGCAAGTTTTTATGAAGAAGGTTTCCAAAATTTAGTTGTGCGATATGATAAGTGTTTACAAAAACTTGGAAACTATGTAGAAAAATAGATAAAAGTATGTAGATTCCGAAAATAAAATTAGTTTTTGCAAATTTCCTTTTATTTTTTTTTAATTTTCAAACGGTACTTACTTTAAAAATACGCCTCGTATTAATAACAATAGTGAAAACAAAGCGTAGTGATGGTGCGTGAGTCGGACATTACAGTAGCAATTGTAAACTTTTATGAGTGTACCATCGTTGCATGGCGAGGGGTGAAGAGTGGAGAGTAGATAAACACCGAAGCTGCTTTTGCTAAATCAAATTGTCCAAGGTATAAATTTTTACATATACGAGGGCGGTCCAGAAAGTCTGTCACGTTTTGATATAAAAAAAAAGCTAAGTACAAGAAAAATTTTTTATTATATACATCTGCCCATAACAGACAGGTGGAGTGTCAAATTATTTACACTCAATCTGTTCGTTGCAGGGCTAAAATAAATAGTTCTGTTTCTTATCACATGGTCAGCCAATTAAATGACTGAATCATTTAAGAACAGAAGAGGTAGAGGTGTAAAAGACACCAATCAGAGTTATCTCCTCTGAAAGTAATGAATTTCATTGTACAGCCAGACCCTGTGGTGAATGAAGTGAAGGTGTCTTTTACAGAGTGGAAAATATGTGCTTTTCAGAGGGCCCGGCATGCTGATAAGCGTACTTTTCTATTCAGTGAGGAAGGCAATGGTAAACCATCTCACTCCTCATTTTACTTAGTAAAACCTCTAGAGGTTCAAACCAGCCTTTCGGCTGTTGACCTAAACAACAACACATTATATACATTTGAAAGTGCAACTAAAATGCTATTTTTCTACATAATCACCAAACAAATTAAGACACTTATCATAGCGGTGAACTAATTTTGAAATGCCGGCGTCATAAAAGTCTACCACCAGTGATTTTAACCAGTTAGTCACACCCTACTGCAGCTCCGCCTCGTCGTCAAAGCGCTGTGTCGCAAGCCATGTCTTCATTGTCGGGAACAAGTGATAATCGCTGGGCGCAAGGTCCGGACTGTATGGCGGATGTAGGAAAACCTCCCATTTGAAAGCATCCAGGACTTCTCGTGTTCGATTGGCCGTTCACTTCGTTCTTCCTCGTGAACTTTCGGCCATTTATGAACTGAATGCACAAACGCCGTACTCCACTTTCAGTGTAAACATCGTTCCCATAAACTTCACAGATTTGGTGGTAAATCTCAAATGGTTTATTGTTTTTAGCCAACAAAAACCGTATTACCGACCGTACTTCACAACTGGCGGGATTTTGAATTGCGGCACACATTTTAAATTGTTGTTGAAAAACAACGAAGAGCGACACAGACCTCTAGCTAGCACGGCTGGATAGCCACTAAACAGAGAAACGCCGCGGCACCAAAATGGCCGCGACAGCTCCGCCCCTAGCGGCTACGACGCAAAACGTGACAGACTTTCTGGACTGCCCTCGGATAATTTTTTTTTTTTTTTTTTTTTGTTTAACGTCCGACTGTTTTGCAAATTGCTGCTAATGCAGACGGTGAAGGATGAAATGAATTTTTTGTAACGTATGAAAAAATGCCATGCCCGAGTGGGATTCGAACCCAAGACCGCGCGATGAGAGGCGAGCACGTTACCAACATCGCCAACGCGGCCGGCGCCCTCGTATAAAACTATGACACTAAGGTCTAAATTACGTTTTGGAATCTGGGTAAAAAAATAATTTACACACAAACAATAAGTATTTATTACAAACTAAAAATTACGATAATAATTAAAGTGTCTTAAAACTACGAGTAAATTACAATTAAATTTGTGTGTTATTTATGTATATTTGCCATAAAAAAAAATACATATCACCCAAAAAATGCATGACCTATATACTTTTTTTTCATGAATAGCAATCAATGAAAAAGAGGCATATAGTTAATGAAATTTTTGGTAAAAACTATATTTTTCTTCATTTTTTATGGCTAACTGTAATCTTATCAACTCATGATTATCAAATACATTGGTAAGTAGAGAAATTTCAATAAAAAGAGAGAATAATAAATGGATTTTCATGTTCAAGCATTTTGTTTGGTTATAAATATTTTTGTTAATTGTTGATAGTTATTTATTGCTTAAACAACCCGTATCTATCATGCTATTGCATCGATTTACTATTGTAAATAGTAAAATCTGGTGTGAAACACTCACACAACTTTCTCTTGCCAATGCAGATAATTAATAATAATACTAACATTATTAATAAAATATTAGAAATAAACATAAACTAACCTCAAAAACATAAACTTATTTTAATCATGAGTGAATGACGCAAAATGATAATCGAAATCAATTTGGCTTTAAAAAAAAGAAGACAATCACACTTTCACGCTAAACTAGGCTCTGTAGAGAAAAATTCTCTAAATGAAAGTTGTAGATCTGTTAATTTTCTATAAATTTTATTATAAACACTTTTGTCGTAAAGTGCATACTAAGGCCGAAATGTTAAAAAAATCGATTTTTCACACGTTTTCGTGAGAAAAAACAGAAAATCGCTAATTACCGCTAAACTAAGCGTTATAAAAAAAAATGCTTGAAATAAAAGTTGTAGGTTTTCAAATTCTCTACAATTTTTATTATATACATTTTTGCTCTAAAATTAATATTAAAGCCGTAATCTTAAAAAAAACACTTTTTTATATAAAAACATCCTCACCAAGAATTTCAGCAAACATGGCGCCTACCCTATCTTTTAGAGAATAAAAAATTGAGTAAATGAGGCGATTTTTTAAAAAAATCGTAGGACCAGTTTTTGAGAAAATCGCAAAAAAGTGAAAAATTATACGAATAAACTACTACTTCCGGTTGACCGATTTTGATGAAAATGTTCGTGTCGGGTCCGGTAGTGGTATGTAACTTAAGTTTCAAGTTCGTACAATGTTCCGTTCTTGAGATATTTTGTATACGCACACACACACACAGACCAATCGCTAAAAACATGGTTTTGGGTTCAGGGGGTCTGAAAACGTATAAATCCGGTGAAAACTCGATTTCAAAAAATCGACATGAAAACAATACGTTCCTTCTTATATATTCATATAGGCAAGAGAAAGTAAAAATTTAAAATAAAAAGAGCGGCAATAAATTTTCTGTTTTAAGGGGATGAATATAGTCTTGTTATTTCCAGTGAATCGGAGAAAAATTGAACATCATATTTTTACTTTCTCTTGCCTATATGAATACATAAAAAAGAAAGTGTTGTTTTCATGTCGATTTTTCACCGGATCTACACGTTTTTCACTTTTTTGCGATTTTCTCAAAAACTGGTCATACGATTTTTTTTTAAAATCACCTCATTTACTACATTTTTTATGCTCTACAAGATAGGGTAGGCGCCATTATTGCTGAAATTCTTGGTAAGGTTGTTTTCACGTAAAAAAGTTATTATTTTAAGATTGCAACGTTAATATGCATTTTAGCGCGAAATAGTATGTGGCAAAAGTTGTTGAGAATTTAAAAACCTACAACTTTTATTTCAAACATTTTTTTTTTATTATTTAACGTCGCATCAACTGCAACGGTCTTTAGCGACGACGTTGGGGTGTAACTTTATGCGATGTATTTTTTTTTTTTTTTTTTTTTTTTTTTTTTTTTTTTTTTTTTCTTGGTTTAACGTCCGACTGTTTTGCAAATTGCTGCTAATGCAGACGGTGAAGGATGAAATGAATTTTTGTAACGTATGAAAAAATGCCATGCCCGAGTGGGATTCGAACCCAAGACCGCGTGATGAGAGGCGAGCACGTTACCAACATCGCCAACGCGGCCGATGAAATGCAATGTAGGATGAAATGATTTTCTTTTTCTAACATATGATAATATGCCATGCCTGCATGGCATTTTTTTTTTGAATAACGCTTAGTTTAGCGGTAATTAGCGATTTTTGGTTTTTTCTCCCGAAAACACGTGAAAAATCAATTTTTTTAAGATTTCGGCCTTATTATGCATTTACGACAAAAGTATATAAAATCAAATTTATAGGAAATTAAACGATCTAAAATTTTTAATTAGAGTATTTTTTCTACAGAGCCTAGTTTAGCGTGAAAGAGTGATTTTCCGTATTTTAGAGCCAAACTGAGTTAGATTTTCATTTTGCGTCTTTTACTAATGGCTGAATTTGAACCTACGCCTCTTCTAATTCCCTCGACGATTAACAGAAAAAGTTTAAAAATTTCCAAAAAAAGGACATGGACTATAGTCTTGCTATTTTCAGTAAATGGGTGAATAATTGAATTTCATGCTATTGTCTGTATTAGGGCTCAGGGTGCTGTTCCATGGCTGGATTCGTAATCTACGCCTCTTAAAGCATCAGAATCAAAGATTAACAGAAAAAGTTTAAAAATTTCCAAAAAAAGGACATGGACTAGTCTTGCTATTTTCAGTAAATGGGTGAAATATTGAATTTCATGCTATTGTCTGTATTAGGGCTCAGGGTGCTTTTCCATGGCTGGATTCGTAATCTACGCCTCTTAAAGCATCAGAATCAAAGATTAACAGGAAAAGTTTAAAAGTTTCCAAAAAAAGGACATGGACTATATGCTATTTTCAGTAAATGGGTGAAATATTGAATTTCATGCTATTATCTGTATTAGGGCTCAGGGTGCTTTTCCATGGCTGGATTCGTAATCTACGCCTTTTAAGGCATCAGAATCAAAGATTAACAGAAAAAGTTTAAAAATTTCCAAAAAAAGGACATGGACTATAGTCTTGCTATTTTCAGTAAATGGGTGAAATATTGAATTTCATGCTATTGTCTGTATTAGGGCTCAGGGTGCTGTTCCATGGCTGGATTCGTAATCTACGCCTTTTAAGGCATCAGAATCAACGATTAACAGAAAAAGTTTAAAAATTTCCAAAAAAAGGACATGGACTATATAGTCTTGCTATTTTCAGTAAATGGGTGAAATATTGAATTTCATGCTATTGTCTGTATTAGGGCTCAGGGAGCTGTTGCATGGCTGGATACGTAATCTACGCCTCTTAAAGCATCAGAATCAAAGATTAACAGAAAAAGTTTAAAAATTTCCAAAAAAAGGACATGGGCTATAGTCTTGCTATTTTCAGTAAATGGGTGAAATATTGAATTTCATGCTATTGTCTGTATTACAGCTCAGGGTGCTTTTCCATGGCTGGATTCGTAATCTACGTCTCTTAAAGCATCAGAATCAAAGATTAACAGAAAAAGTTTAAAAATTTCCAAAAAAAGGACATGGACTATAGTCTTGCTATTTTCAGTAAATGGGTGAAATATTGAATTTCATGCTATTGTCTGTATTAGGGCTCAGGGTGCTTTTCCATGGCTGGATTCGTAATCTACGCCTCTTAAAGCATCAGAATCAAAGATTAACAGAAAAAGTTTAAAAATTTCCAAAAAAAGGACATGGACTATAGTCTTGCTATTTTTTCAGTAAATTTGGTAAAATAATGAATTCCATGTTATTGTCTTTATTAGGGCTCAGGGTGCTTTTCCATGGCTGGATTCATAATCTACGCCTCTTAAAGCATCAGAATCGATGATTAACATAAAAAGTTTAAAAATTTTCAAAAAAAAGGACATGGACTACAGTCTTGCTATTTATAGTAAATTTGGTAAAATAATGAATTCCATGTTATTGTCTTTATTAGGGCTCAGGGTGCTTTTCCATGGCTGGATTTGTAATCTACGCCTCTTAAAGCATCAGAATCAAAGATTAACAGAAAAAGTTTAAAAATTTCCAAAAAAAGGACATGGACTAGAGTCTTCCTATTTTCAGTAAATTTGGTAAAATAATGAATTCCATGTTATTGTCTTTATTAGGGCTCAGGGTGCTTTTCTATGGCTGGATTCGTAATCTACGCCTCTTAAAGCATCACAATCAAAGATTAACAGAAAAAGTTTAAAAATTTCCAAAAAAAGGACATGGACTATAGTCTTGCTATTTTCAGTAAATGGGTGAAATATTGAATTTCATGCTATTGTCTGTATTAGGGCTCAGGGTGCTGTTCCATGGCTGGATTCGTAATCTACGCCTTTTAAGGCATCAGAATCAACGATTAACAGAAAAAGTTTAAAAATTTCCAAAAAAAGGACATGGACTATATAGTCTTGCTATTTTCAGTAAATGGGTGAAATATTGAATTTCATGCTATTGTCTGTATTAGGGCTCAGGGAGCTGTTGCATGGCTGGATACGTAATCTACGCCTCTTAAAGCATCAGAATCAAAGATTAACAGAAAAAGTTTAAAAATTTCCAAAAAAAGGACATGGACTATAGTCTTGCTATTTTCAGTAAATAGGTGAAATATTGAATTTCATGCTAATGTCTGTATTAGGGCTCAGGGTGCTTTTCCATGGCTGGATTCGTAATCTACGCCTCTTAAAGCATCAGAATCAAAGATTAACAGAAAAAGTTTAAAAATTTCCAAAAAAAGGACATGGACTATAGTCTTGCTATTTTCAGTAAATGGGTGAAATATTGAATTTCATGCTATTGTCTGTATTAGAGCTCAGGGTGCTTTTCCATGGCTGGATTCGTAATCTACGCCTCTTAAAGCATCAGAATCAAAGATTAACAGAAAAAGTTTAAAAATTTCCAAAAAAAGGACATGGACTATAGTCTTGCTATTTTCAGTAAATGGGTGAAATATTGAATTTCATGCTATTGTCTGTATTAGGGCTCAGGGTGCTTTTCCATGGCTGGATTCGTAATCTACGCCTCTTAAAGCATCAGAATCAAAGATTAACAGAAAAAGTTTAAAAATTTCCAAAAAAAGGACATGGACTATAGTCTTGCTATTTTTTCAGTAAATTTGGTAAAATAATGAAGTTCATGCTATTATCTGTATTAGGGCTCAGGGTGCTTTTCCATGGCTGGATTCGTAATCTACGCCTTTTAAGGCATCAGAATCAAAGAATAACAGAAAAAGTTTAAAAATTTCCAAAAAAAGGACATGGACTATAGTCTTGCTATTTTCAGTAAATGGGTGAAATATTGAATTTCATGCTATTGTCTGTATTAGGGCTCAGGGTGCTGTTCCATGGCTGGATTCGTAATCTACGCCTCTTAAAGCATCAGAATCAAAGATTAACAGAAAAAGTTTAAAAATTTCCAAAAAAGGACATGGACTATAGTCTTGCTATTTTCAGTAAATGGGTGAAATATTGAATTTCATGCTAATGTCTGTATTAGGGCTCAGGGTGCTTTTCCATGGCTGGATTCGTAATCTACGCCTCTTAAAGCACCAGAATCAAAGATTAACAGGAAAAGTTTAAAAGTTTCCAAAAAAGGACATGGACTATATGCTATTTTCAGTAAATGGGTGAAACATTGAATTTCATGCTATTATCTGTATTAGGGCTCAGGGTGCTTTTCCATGGCTGGATTCGTAATCTACGCCTTTTAAGGCATCAGAATCAAAGATTAACAGAAAAAGTTAAAAAATTTCCAAAAAAAGGACATGGACTATAGTCTTGCTATTTTCAGTAAATGGGTGAAATATTGAATTTCATGCTATTGTCTGTATTAGGGCTCAGGGTGCTGTTCCATGGCTGGATTCGTAATCTACGCCTTTTAAGGCATCAGAATCAACGATTAACAGAAAAAGTTTAAAAATTTCCAAAAAAAGGACATGGACTATATAGTCTTGCTATTTTCAGTAAATGGGTGAAATATTGAATTTAATGCTATTGTCTGTATTAGGGCTCAGGGAGCTGTTGCATGGCTGGATACGTAATCTACGCCTCTTAAAGCATCAGAATCAAAGATTAACAGAAAAAGTTTAAAAATTTCCAAAAAAATGACATGGACTATAGTCTTGCTATTTTCAGTAAATGGGTGAAATATTGAATTTCATGCTAATGTCTGTATTAGGGCTCAGGGTGCTTTTCCATGGCTGGATTCGTAATCTACGCCTCTTAAAGCATCAGAATCAAAGATTAACAGAAAAAGTTTAAAAATTTCCAAAAAAAGGACATGGACTATAGTCTTGCTATTTTTTCAGTAAATTTGGTAAAATAATGAAGTTCATGCTATTATCTGTATTAGGGCTCAGGGTGCTTTTCCATGGCTGGATTCGTAATCTACGCCTTTTAAGGCATCAGAATCAAAGAATAACAGAAAAAGTTTAAAAATTTCCAAAAAAAGGACATGGACTATAGTCTTGCTATTTTCAGTAAATGGGTGAAATATTGAATTTCATGCTATTGTCTGTATTAGGGCTCAGGGTGCTTTTCCATGGCTAGATTCGTAATCTACGCCTCTTAAAGCATCAGAATCAAAGATTAACAGAAAAAGTTTAAAAATTTCCAAAAAAAGGACATGGACTATAGTCTTGCTATTTTTTCAGTAAATTTGGTAAAATAATGAATTCCATGTTATTGTCTTTATTAGGGCTCAGGGTGCTTTTCCATGGCTGGATTCATAATCTACGCCTCTTAAAGCATCAGAATCGATGATTAACATAAAAAGTTTAAAAATTTTCAAAAAAAAGGACATGGACTACAGTCTTGCTATTTATAGTAAATTTGGTAAAATAATGAATTCCATGTTATTGTCTTTATTAGGGCTCAGGGTGCTTTTCCATGGCTGGATTCGTAATCTACGCCTCTTAAAGCATCAGAATCAAAGATTAACAGAAAAAGTTTAAAAATTTCCAAAAAAAGGACATGGACTAGAGTCTTCCTATTTTCAGTAAATTTGGTAAAATAATGAATTCCATGTTATTGTCTTTATTAGGGCTCAGGGTGCTTTTCTATGGCTGGATACGTAATCTACGCCTCTTAAAGCATCACAATCAAAGATTAACAGAAAAAGTTTAAAAATTTCCAAAAAAAGGACATGGACTATATAGTCTTGCTATTTTCAGTAAATGGGTGAAATATTGAATTTCATGCTATTGTCTGTATTAGGGCTCAGGGTGCTGTTCCATGGCTGGATTCGTAATCTACGCCTCTTAAAGCATCAGAATCAAAGATTAACACAAAAAGTTTAAAAATTTCCAAAAAAAGGACATGGACTATAGTCTTGCTATTTTCAGTAAATGGGTGAAATATTGAATTTCATGCTATTGTCTGTATTAGGGCTCAGGGTGCTTTTCCCTGGCTGGGTCGTAATCTACGCCTCTTAAAGCATCAGAATCAAGGATGAACAGAAAAAGTTTAAAAGTTTCCAAAAAAAGGACATGGACTATAGTCTTGCTATTTTCAGTAAATGGGTGAAATATTGAATTTCATGCTATTGTCTGTATTAGAGCTCAGGGTGCTGTTCCATGGCTGGATTCGTAATCTACGCCTTTTAAGGCATCAGAAACAACGATTAACAGAAAAAGTTTAAAAATTTCCAAAAAAAGGACATGGACTATAGTCTTGCTATTTTCAGTAAATGGGTAAAATATTGAATTTCATGCTAATGTCTGTATTAGGGCTCAGGGTGCTTTTCCATGGCTGGATTCGTAATCTACGCCTCTTAAAGCATCAGAATCAAAGATTAACAGAAAAAGTTTAAAAATTTCCAAAAAAAGGACATGGACTATAGTCTTGCTATTTTCAGTAAATGGGTGAATTATTGAATTTCATGCTATTGTCTGTATTAGGGCTCAGGGTGCTGTTCCATGGCTGGCTTCGTAATCTACGCCTCTTAAAGCATCAGAATCAAAGATTAACACAAAAAGTTTAAAAATTTCCAAAAAAAGGACATGGACTATAGTCTTGCTATTTTCAGTAAATAGGTGAAATATTGAATTTCATGCTATTGTCTGTATTAGGGCTCAGGGTGCTGTTCCATGGCTGGATTCGTAATCTACGCCTTTTAAGGCATCAGAATCAACGATTAACAGAAAAAGTTTAAAAATTTCCAAAAAAAGGACATGGACTATATAGTCTTGCTATTTTCAGTAAATGGGTGAAATATTGAATTTCATGCTATTGTCTGTATTAGGGCTCAGGGAGCTGTTGCATGGCTGGATACGTAATCTACGCCTCTTAAAGCATCAGAATCAAAGATTAACAGAAAAAGTTTAAAAATTTCCAAAAAAAGGACATGGACTATAGTCTTGCTATTTTTTCAGTTAATTTGGTAAAATAATGAATTCCATGTTATTGTCTTTATTAGGGCTCAGGGTGCTTTTCCATGGCTGGATTCATAATCTACGCCTCTTAAAGCATCAGAATCGATGATTAACATAAAAAGTTTAAAAATTTTCAAAAAAAAGGACATGGACTACAGTCTTGCTATTTATAGTAAATTTGGTAAAATAATGAATTCCATGTTATTGTCTTTATTAGGGCTCAGGGTGCTTTTCCATGGCTGGATTCGTAATCTACGCCTCTTAAAGCATCAGAATCAAAGATTAACAGAAAAAGTTTAAAAATTTCCAAAAAAAGGACATGGACTAGAGTCTTCCTATTTTCAGTAAATTTGGTAAAATAATGAATTCCATGTTATTGTCTTTATTAGGGCTCAGGGTGCTTTTCTATGGCTGGATTCGTAATCTACGCCTCTTAAAGCATCACAATCAAAGATTAACAGAAAAAGTTTAAAAATTTCCAAAAAAAGGACATGGACTATAGTCTTGCTATTTTCAGTAAATGGGTGAAATATTGAATTTCATGCTATTGTCTGTATTAGGGCTCAGGGTGCTGTTCCATGGCTGGATTCGTAATCTACGCCTTTTAAGGCATCAGAATCAAAGATTAACAGAAAAAGTTTAAAAATTTCCAAAAAAAGGACATGGACTATAGTCTTGCTATTTTCAGTAAATGGGTGAATTATTGAATTTCATGCTATTGTCTGTATTAGGGCTCAGGGTGCTGTTCCATGGCTGGATTCGTAATCTACGCCTCTTAAAGCATCAGAATCAAAGATTAACAGAAAAAGTTTAAAAATTTCCAAAAAAAGGACATGGACTATAGTCTTGCTATTTTCAGTAAATGGGTGAAATATTGAATTTCATGCTATTGTCTGTATTAGGGCTTAGGGTGCTGTTCCATGGCTGGATTCGTAATCTACGCCTCTTAAAGCATCAGAATCAAAGATTAACAGGAAAAGTTTAAAAATTTCCAAAAAAGGACATGGACTATATGCTATTTTCAGTAAATGGGTGAAATATTGAATTTCATGCTATTATCTGTATTAGGGCTCAGGGTGCTTTTCCATGGCTGGATTCGTAATCTACGCCTTTTAAGGGATCAGAATCAAAGATTAACAGAAAAAGTTTAAAAATTTCCAAAAAAAGGACATGGACTATAGTCTTGCGATTTTCAGTAAATGGGTGAAATATTGAATTTCATGCTATTGTCTGTATTAGGGCTCAGGGTGCTTTTCCATGACGCACTCTGATATGTG